>OVBB01001892.1:0-12795 GCA_900406415.1 Isatis lusitanica | reverse complement strand
ATGATGCCCAAAAGTGGGACAAAGCCCGATGCAATCACGTATCTAGGAGTCCTATCATCGTGCAGACATGCGGGTATGGTAAAAGAAGGAAGGAAGTTCTTCAATCTGATGGCGGAACGCGGCCTGAAACCACAACTCAATCACTACTCTTGTCTAGTCGATCTTCTCGGCAGATTTGGTCTGTTGCAAGAAGCGCTAGAAATGATCGAGAACATGCCGATGGAACCAAACGCAGTCATATGGGGATCTCTGCTTTTCTCTTGCCGTGTTCACGGAGATGTCTGGACGGGAATCAGAGCTGCAGAGGAACGGTTGTTGCTTGAACCTGAATGTGCAGCCACACATGTCCAGCTGGCGAATCTTTACGCCAGTGTCCAGTACTATAAAGAGGCGGCGACAGTGAGGAAAGTGATGAAAGATAAAGGACTGAGGACGAATCCAGGCTGCAGTTTGATCGAGATCGATAACGATGTTTTCATGTTTAAAGCTGAAGATGGCAGCAACTGTAGAATGCTAGAGATTGTTTATGTTCTTCATAGTCTTGTAGATCACATGGAATTCCTCTAATACTACGCATAAAAGATAAGTCAGATTAAAGAAAAAAAATGGAGAGATTATATTTTATTCCTCCAGATTCATAACTTTTTCTTTTACATGTGCATCTTTCTTTTGCTTTGGACGTTTTCAACATTACCTCTATAACTAATAGTGGAGTAATATATTGATGAACACGTAACCAAATGAATATAGCTGTATAATGTGGTAAAATGCACCAAGAATCCTCCGAAGTCCCCATCTAAAACCCACTCAACTCTTTGACTTTGTTCTATATGACGTCTTTTTCTCGATTTCCTTTGAAATATAATAATTTAAGTGAACAAAAACAGTGAGAAGTGGAGACACTCTTGCAAACATCTCTTTGGTTAATAATATATCTTTTAAATTACGAGTTTGCACGATTGATATATATTATTTTTTAAAGTAATCGAATCCAAAAGGAAGAAAAAGGAATCCTAAACATGAGCGTGATGAAATAAAGATGAGAGGAAAGTGTCTACTCCTTCTACCTTGTTGTCCTCTTTATTATTCCCTCCTCCACTATTACCACCTTCCTACAAAGACGACAAAAAAAGAAAAGTAGAGCGAGAGAGATGGATCTTGATTGGGCAGCTTTTCTCAACGATTACGAATGGCTCATCGTGTATCTCAAAGGCATGGTGAAGCCTGCGGCGGCGCTCGCGGTTGTGCTTTTGGCGGTGGCTCTCTCCTACTCTCAGAAACTCTCTTTGGAAGGAGAAATGATATACTCTGTTTTCCGGTCGTTTCTTCAGCTCTCTGTTATCGGATTCGTTCTTCAGTTCATCTTCAATCAGGAAAACGCCGGCTGGATCATCCTCGCTTATCTCTTCATGGTCAGTTCCAATTCATTCCCAACGTCAATATTTTCAAGAAAGTGAGAGGAAAACACGGAGAATCTCTCTGTTTTTCGATATTTTTTTTTTTGATTCTGGACAGGTCTCTGTCGCTGGTTACACTGCCGGACAACGTGCGAAGCACGTGCCACGTGGAAAGTACGTGGCGGGAGTATCCATCCTCGCCGGGACTGCAGTCACAATGTTCCTGCTCATCGTCCTCAACGTCTTTCCTTTCACTCCGAGGTATATGATCCCTGTCGCTGGAATGATGGTCGGAAACGCCATGACTGTCACCGGAGTTACTATGAAACAGCTACGAGATGACATCAAGATGCAACTAAACCTGGTACAACGTTTTACACTGGCTTTTAGTATTTTGCCCAACTTAACCGAACCAAGTTCCCGGTTAAATTGATGGGTCAAAAAACCGTAGGTGGAGACGGCATTGGCACTAGGAGCAACACCACGACAAGCGACGCTGCAACAGGTGAAAAGAGCTTTGGTGATCTCTCTGTCTCCGGTTTTGGATAGCTGCAAAACCGTTGGGTTGATCTCTCTACCGGGAGCGATGACCGGTATGATAATGGGTGGTGCGTCGCCTCTTGAAGCTATCCAGCTACAGATAGTTGTGATGAACATGATGGTTGGAGCAGCCACGGTTAGTAGCATCATGTGTACGTATCTTTGTTGGCCATCTTTCTTCACTAAAGCTTACCAGTTGCAAACTCATGTCTTCTCAAGTTGAAGTTTTTAATTATCCATAGTTTCAACATTCAACAACCTTTGAAAATTGTCTGAAATTGAAAAGCCAACCGTCTTAACAACATATTGTTTAACCATCTCAATTGGGAAAAAGAAAAAAAAAAACTCCTGACAACATGAACTTAAAAAAATCCAAGCAAACACACAGAAGAGAAAGGATATTATCTGGGGCAGTCATACTAATAGTACAACATGAAAGAGTGCCTTCGACCTGAGGCCATGAGCCATCAAAGTCAAGGTGACTCGCTTCCTCTAGGGGAAGCACGATTAGGCTCATAATCATCGTCAACGGGGCTTCGGTCCTCTCTCGGGCTGTCACCACCACGTCCCACAACGGGATTAACAGCAGTGTCTCTGCCATTTCCATTGTCTTGAGGGCTACCACCATCGTGGTCTGATCCACCTCGCTTTTCAAGCTTTGGAGATGGTGGAGGGCTCCCGTCTATGATCTTTGGGCTGCCTTCATCATCCATAATCGGACTACGGTCCCTGCCTCTTGGCGATAAAGAGTCCTCCATTCGCTTTGGACTGCGTGATCTCTCCTCTGCACTTCTCTCTCTTCTTCTCACCGGGGATCTTGATCGGCTGCGCAAAAAAGAAAATAAGAAGTCAACTGGAGTGCTAAAACGGTTTAAACCAGAGATAAAGCTTAGATAAAAAGGAGTTATACGGATCATGTTCTTAGGTCCTAACCATGTAAACATCTAAATACAAACCAAGAAGTTGAAGTTTACAAGCATTTACGAGGAAGAAAACTAACCTGTAGCTTCGGCTTCGGCTAAGACTCCTGCTACGGCTTGGGCTTCTTCTACGACGAGGAGAACGGGATCTTACAGGTGACCTGGAGTAGCTTCCACTCCGCCTACAACCAAGAAAAAAGGTAATAAGAAACTGGAAGGATCTAACTAATCACAACAAAGATTTCATTTTTCTAAAGATAATATTGAATACCTAAGCTTCTTGGGACTGTTTTTGCAGTTTCTCTCAATGTGTCCTCTTTCCCCACAGCGATAACACTTGTTCTTCCAGTCCCCTGCTGTGCAGTCCCGAGCCCAATGACCGTCAACACCACAGTTAAAGCAGCGCCCAGATCCAGGAGGTGGGCCTCTACTATCATAATCCCGAGAACCACGAGGTGCCTATCATACAAACATTGATGATATTCATTACTTTGAGAAACGAATTCATCCATAATGACACAAAACGATAGAGCCTGCAAGATAGAGATCCAAACAACTCACCCCTCTTGAAAACTCCACTGTGATGCGACTTCCATCGAAGTCTCGTCCATCCAAGTAATGTCTCGCGTCATCAGCATCACGGGGATCACTAAATTCCTGTTTTCAAAAACGTGAGGAAAAAAAGGTACATGCATATTGTGTTGCCCATATCATGCATAGTTCACAGCCAAAAAAAACAACTACGTGATTTTTTTCCGAACAATCGAAACTTCATAATGAGAAGAGTTTTACTTACAACAAAAGCATAATCCCGCTTCATATCCACATCGCGCACTCTGTGGAAGAAATTGTTGGCAGAAAAGTAAGGCCATCGTTACTTTATGGTATTGCTAAACACCATTTCGAGACTGAGTCTCCATTTTCCATTAAAACACTTAAAAAAAATTCTACAAACAGAATCGCCGAGGCGCCCCCTATACACCTGGCGAGAATTTCCACCAAGTCCACCCATTCATCAAACACCATTCATCAAACACCTCCAGGTTTAGGCAAAATCCCAGAGACCTTCAATAAGATCATCCAAGTTAAAAGCATACACTAGACCTAGATCCATAATTTTTCCTCGAAGATACAAAATATCAAAAACACAGTATATTACTAGCGAGATAAAGAGCCAAAACTACGCCATTTCTGCATATGTCCCTCGCACAATAACAACCAACTTCTCAGAAATTCACGAAGATAAGGGGGGAAAAAACAGCACATTCAGACCCTCATTCATCCCCAGCACATAGAAATCCAAATCTTCATGCATAGGTAAGAGATAGAGAAGATTCAATTACCTTCCGTATCTGTTGAAAAGACGTTCAAGGTCTCTGGTACGAGTTCTGGATGATAAGTGGCCAACATAAAGACGAGTGTTCCCATAACGATCATCATAGCGAGGCATCTTCCAAACTACAAAAACAGAACAAATAAACCACAAACTTTGAGCATAAATTACTAGAAGAAACTAAAATTAAAAAAAAAAAAAAACAGATACAAAGAAGAAGAGCGATAATAGTCTCGTTAAATTCAACGAATAGATAGAATCAAAAGGCTAGAAAGACGTATAACTTCACTAGGCCAAGACCTATAAGACAAGAGAGCACGAGAATACTGCATAGACCATAGAGACATAAATTTAGCAAAAATCAACACCGCAGTAGCATAAAACCAATGTAAAACCTAAATCTGAGCTCGGAAAACACTAAATTGCAATCCAAACAATCAGGTTGAGTTTTCTTTAGGATACGAAGAGAAAAATTTAGCAGAAAGACATAAACCTAGCAAAACCAACACCGCAGAAGCACCAATTCAGTGTAAAACCAAAATCTGAGCTCGAGAAACACTAAGTCTCAATCCAAATAATCAAATTCATGATACCTGGGGGATTAAAGGAGAGCACTGCGAAACCCTAATTTCGAAACGAAAGGGGGAAGAAGAACAGCGTATGTGAAGCAAAATCGTAGACCTCAATAAATATGTGCTTTTCTTATTGAACCGACCAAATTCAACGGTAGCGATTTGATGTGGCCCTCCTAAACTTTGGTGTTACCGATGTTGTGATGTTTCCACGTACCCGTACGATTTTGTCAAATATCTTGGGCCTGAAACTGTCTGAAGCCCAAATTTGGGTATAGTGTAAATCCCGATGCATTTTCTGCGTCTATGGAGCCTTTGTCGAACTTTTCTTCTTCCTTTCACTCGGCGGAGCAGCCAGTCCTCTAACCATCGGCGTAGACGTCGTGGACTTCCCAGTTCAGGCTACAGAGTATCATATTGTGGATCTGAGAGTAAGCAATAGCATGTAAAATCTGCAGCGGATGCAAATTAATTGATTACTTTATCAGCAATTATTAATGTGGAAAACGGAAGAAGATTGGATTTGCTTCAAAGTGCACTACTTGCAATTGCGCCATGAAATCGCTAAGCTTTTTCGGATAAAGCTAATTCAGAATAGAAGAGAAGTGCAGATTTAGCAAATGCGCCATGAAATCGCCAACTTCTCGAGACTGCTCAAGAAGCCACTGCTCGAATTCGGTAATGTTTCTCTTTTTGCTTTATTTTAATTGGAATTTTCTGGGAATTTTTCTTTGCCTCTGAGTTTATTTTAGGTTCAGCATATCATAAGGGAAGAGAAGATGCTGGCTGCTCAAGAGATCCTTGAGCTCTTCTGTGAGCTCATAGCTGTTCGTCTTCCAATTACTAAGGCACAAAGGTTATAACTTAATATCTTACTTCACTTCAGTTTCCTCTTTGTCTTGCATTTTTTATGATAGTTTAATCGTCATACTATGTGTTTTGTTTGTTTCTGAGTCTTATGTTCAATTTTAGTTGCTGAGTTTCTGAATACTTCATTTTTGATATTCTTGTAGGGAGTCTCCTATACATCTTAAAGAAGCAATCTCAAGTGTATGTATTGTTGCGCCAAGGTGCTCTGATTTGATAGAGCTGCAGCAGGTTCAGATGCTATTTGTCTTTTAGCATGTTATGTGCTTCGTGTAAGGAGTTCCAGTGTTTTGTTTGTGTTACATTTTGGGACATTAGGATCAACAGAGTTATGCATCAAACTTTAGAATCTGTAAATCTTTACAATTGCATTTCTTGGACTAAATTTTTTGGTTAATGTAATTTAAAAAAAGGGATTACAACTACGTCACTATTATTAATATTATCTTATCCTTCCCATTCATAGTTCTTAAGAGCATTTTGATAATTACAACCAAAACTCTGATTAGTATAAGAGTAGAAGTGAAGAAGAAGAGGAAAAAAAAAAGTTAAGAAGAAGAGGAAAGTAGTAGGTCGAGTTCTATTCGCCGTAGAGCAAAAGACATCATGGGGTTTCTTTGCTCGGTCTCTTTTTCTGAAGTTCAAATTCGTCAGAATCTCGGTGACACACCAGATACCAGCAAAGCTTTCAGAATGTATACTTTTCCTCTCTCTCTCATGCTGCATTGTACATCATACAAACACACTTTCTACACATTTTAATTTATGAAATTCGCTTCATTTCAGATATTAGCAATATAATTTGAAGCCTCTTATGCATGCTGGAATCAATCGAAGATACATATACGCTTATAGTACCTAATCAAACAATCGCAACCTTATGAACTTGATATCCTGATGCAAGTTGATGAAGATCGGGGAAGTGAAGAGGTTTGGCACAGGCGTAAGACTTCATCCCTACATTTACAAGATATGAAACTGAACATAGTCATATCAGAAAATGTGAATCCACAATATATTTGTTTATTACAAATTATAAAAAAATCTTCACACATAGATTACGAATAAAATAAAGAGCTATCAACATGAAAGAATGACGCATAACCAATGAGTGCAAAAACGCAAAAGAAGATAAAAAGTAATTAAATTACAAAGAAAAACATTTAAACACAAGGAACATAAAACATGTACATGTTTTTTACTGATTAATTACACACTTCACG
Source organism: Isatis lusitanica (assembly GCA_900406415.1). Lineage (NCBI taxonomy): Eukaryota > Viridiplantae > Streptophyta > Magnoliopsida > Brassicales > Brassicaceae > Isatis > Isatis lusitanica. The sequence goes on along the minus strand of OVBB01001892.1, from coordinate 5,943 downwards.
CGGAGTTAGCAGCTCTGCTAGTTTTCATTAATTAGCCACAAGAACTATATTAACGCGATGCATTCTTACTTCATACTAGATTTTGACCCGCATTTTTGAAGCGCGAGAATATATTTTTGATAAAATTTAATTTAATAGAAATAATTTCTTTTCTTTTTTTAGTTTTTCGGATTTTTATTTATTTAAATAATATATTTACATATTTGAAATTTTAAATGTGTTAACAGTTTTTTTTTCTACTAAAGATGTATCATATGATTTACTATGTTTTAACCCGTTAGCCAACAACATTTTTAGTTTTTTTTGTTCTTTTAACTCATTTTATAGTGGTCCAAATACTTTGTATTTTAATAATTAACCCTACAATATCATTTCGTAAAAAACACAAATACCCAACCCGTCCATCTTATCAAATAACATAAATATTGAGTAATTTATAATATTTAATATTTATTAAACTAAAAGTATTTCTATCTAATACAAAATTTAAAATAATTTGTGTACTAACTTATTTTATTTACATTTACCACTTGATTTAATAATTTAACTATACTTATGAAATCGATATATATTATAGGATTTCCAAATTTTATTTTTATAGATCAAATTTTTGTTAATAGTTTGTTTTAGTATTTTCACAATTAATAATAATTTCTAAAAATTTTGAAAAAAATGAAAGATATGATTTTTATTATATTAGATTACGTTATAATCTCAACCCGTTCAATCGCAGTAAATATAAATTCCACCCGTACAACATAATCGAATAATACAAATATTGAATAATTTTATTGTTTAACATTTTTATTAAATTTAAAATATAAAAATATAAAAATCTAATTTCTAATATTCTTTATTTTTAGAAAGTAAAATGAAGAATCTTCATTTTTTTATTGAAAAATAGTTACTAATTTGAGTCATAGTTTTATAATTTTCATTTTTATAAATATATATATATATATAAGATATTGCTAATCACATTTCCTTTTGACGATACTTGAGTCGGTTGCGTGCCCGACCTTTTTCTCTCTCGTTTCCTTTCTTCGTCGTCGCTTCTTCCTTTGCTTAGAGGCTCTCTCCGGTGACCGGCGTCTTCGCCGGCTCACAGAGAGAGCATCCTCTCCTCCTTCTCGTTCTTTTGAGCATATTTGATGGTACAAATCGTTCTGGGAATTCTGGTGGAGTCGATCTCAAACTCCGGCGGCAATGAGGCGTATAATGGCTGGAGAACGAGATCCGGTCTTCTCGGGTTGCTCGGCTAGGGTGTCGTGCGTGGTTTCTCCGGGATGCTCTGCTCGAGGACGGTGGAAACTCGGTGTAACTTTTCGCTCCGGTGCTCTCCGAGTTCCGGGTCGGTTTCCGTTCAATGGTCTGGTGGGTTTTGCCGCGTGTCGTGGGCGTGCTCCGTCGCTTACTTCTTTGATGCTGACTGAAGATGGCGGTTCTTCATGGCGGCCACTCAATTAGGCACGGCGAGAGGTGGCTCCGAACGGATTGAGTGGGTTTCGGTCTCTGACCGTGGGTAAGTCTCGTCGGGTAAGTAGGTTCCCTTTTTGTTCTTCGGCTCGCCGTGTCGGTTCCTTCCACCGACGTTGTTGGCCGCGTCGTCGCAACCGAGTCTGTGTAGCCTGTTCGGTTGAGGTGGTGGCTCGAGTCTTCGCTGTCTGCAGGGTTGGCGGTTTGGGTCCACCGTCGCTCTCTTTCGGTATCCGACGAAGGCTCCCCTCTTGGGCCCGCCGGTAATGGCTCGCCATGGTTCAGCCGCGACTTTTTCCCACCGGCGGCTGGTTAGATCGTTAGGGTTTTCTAAGTCTCGGTTAGGTCTTTGTTTTTCCATGGTTAATTTTGTCACCGGTTGAACCGGGGTTTGATGTTGTACCAATTTGCCCGGTTAAGGGGTTTTAATAATATATTTAAAAAAAAAAAAAAAGATATTGCTACATAAAATATAAAATCAAATATTTTAAAATATGTTTAAAATGAAGTTTTTAATTATATGGTGATATGACGATGAATTATTAGAAGAAAGATTGTTGGGTGTTTTAAGTTGAGCTTAAAAATTGTGCTTTTATAACAAAGAGAATAAAGAACAAATAACGAGGAAAAGGTTAATGAATATACTAATATAAAACACAGCCACTACCCCTAGATCCCCGTCCAAAAAAAAACCCTAGATCCACCGGGGATAAAAGAGAAAGAAAAGAAGCTGCCACTATGAAGCCAGAACGTCCGGAGAAGAAACCGTCACGACCACATTCGCCTCCGTCTCCGTCGTCATGCCCATCGTTTTCTTCACTTCCAGACGAAATTACGGCGAATTACCTAGCTCGGATCCCGAGGCCGTACTACCCGAGACTCTCAATCCTCTCCAAATGCTTCCGCTCGCTAATCTCATCTCCCCAGCTCTCTGAAGCTCGAGCTCAGCTAGGAACCACCGAACAGTGTCTCTATGTTTCTCTACGGGAATCCACCTCTCAGTTTCCCAAATGGTTTACTCTCTTGATTCGACCCGACGACATGATTACGCAGAGGAAGAAGAAGGAGAATACAAGTGGACAGGTGTTGGTTCCGATTCCATCTTCTAAACTTGCTTCTTCTTCAAAGTCCATGGTATCAGTCGGTTCAGAAATTTATGTAATCGGCGGTCCAATCGACGGAGCACCAGCTCCCGCCGTACGAATCCTCGATTGTCGAACTCACACTTGGCGCAATGGTCCTCGCATGATAGTATCCCGGAAAGATGCTGCGGCTTGTGTTCACGACGGGAAAATCTATGTGTTGGGAGGTTGCAAAGAGTTGAACAAGGACGAATCATGGGCTGAGGTTTTCGACCCTAAGACACAGATTTGGGAATGCCTCCCCGATCCAGGTACTGAGATTTCTAAGATTACCGTTGAACGAATTGAAGAGATCGAAGGGAAACTAATCTTTAGGGGTGAAAAAACCGGCAAGTATGCTTACCACCCAAAGGGATATAAATGGGAACGGTGTGAATTCATAGGTGCATTTTCAGAATTGGTGATTGGGAATGTAACTTATGTCTTTCACTGCACTCTTGATCGGTTCGCGTTGTGGTGGTCTAGTGTCAAGTGTACTAGTTGGAGAGAGGTGAAAGGGGTCAACTCATTAATAGACAAGTTCATGAGCAGTGGTGGAAGATATCATAAACTTGTTGGCTGTGGTAAGAAACTCTATCTCATTTGGGAAGTGGTAAAGGGTGATAATAAGGAGATTTGGTGCGCCCAAATTTTGCTGGAAATGCGTCGTGGAAGTGATGGTCCGTTGTGGGGACAGGTTGAGGAAAGAAGTGAGGTTTTGGGAGAGGTTAAGTGGATCCATGTTGTGCTTACCGTTCCCATGTCATGTCAACTCTTCCAATGTCTACCCGTTACTGTTTGATTGACTTCCAAGGTATGATCAGAATTCAACATTAGTTTGTAGCATCTGTGGAAGTATATATATGGTCTAGTATCAATATAGATTCTGAATTCAACATTCTAATGCTTTAAGCATATATAGTTTCGTTTTAATCTTTAATTTTTGGAAAAATGGATGCATGTTAGGTCAATCTCCTGAGTTAGATTTTCATTTTCTTCCTCCACATGTTAAGAGTTTGTTTTGTGTAATGATTTTTTTGCTTAGTGTTTGCCAATGTTGGCGTTACAAAGCATTTTTCTATATACTTTTCTTTGACCAGTTGGAAGAAGCAGGAGGAGGCAGAGGCAATTGGAAACCAACAAGAAGAGTAATTACTTAGTTAATTAATGTGTTAGCAATAACGTTTGTGAACATGAAAACTTCATTTTGTCTAATTAGCTAGCGAGACTAGCTTATTATTAGTCTCCAAATGGCATTTGATATTTACTTTATAAAATGAGTTATTCTCCCTTAACAAGTTTGAAATATTTTGCTGTTTGGTTTAAGCATTTTGCTGTTTTATCCTAAACCATTTTCACTATTGTAGTATCACAAAGAAGATAAAAAATGAAAAAAAAAAAGTTCTTTCACTTCGTAAATTATGACTTAATATTTTAACAAAAACAAATGATTTAACCTTTCAATAAGCCTCTTATATGTTGTATGATACACCCGTGTATCCGTGTATGTATCGTACTTGTTCTAGATTCGGACTCTGTAACAGATGATAGTTTACATTAATGAAACCAATGAAAAGTTGACAAAAAAAAAATATATATATATATATATATATTTAACAAAAAAATGGCTTTATTGTACTCAAAGGGGAGATTAATACACCTTTTAATTAAGAGAATTTATAACGAAGAAATACAAATATTTAGCTTTAAGAAATAAAATAAAACAGGACATCCTCCTCTTTTGTGATTTTCAGAAAATAAGACCAAAAAATAATCCAGGGAAAAAAAAAGACTGTTTCATCACCTCCGTTTGTTCTTGCTTCCGATCAACAGTGTGAAGTAAAACAAAACCCTAAAGAAGAATCCCCAAGCTACAGTGATCCACAAACAATTCCATTTACTGATATCTGTGATCCCTTGCTGCTTCAGAATATCGATTCCCGTCGTCACGCACGTATTCGCCGTCACATTGATCCCCAAAACACCGCTCATACTCTTCAGGAGGCTCAATTTCACGGCGTTCGGGACCTGACCAAGCGGCGAATTGTCGAATATCTGAATCCCACGGACGAAGCATTTCGTCGGATCTTCGAATTCGTTCTGGAGAACCCCCTCGTAAGGGTATTTCACTAAGGAGAGGTAATGGAACCAGATCCAGTAGAGAGGGATTCGATCTCGAGAGATGAAGAATCCGGAGAAGAGGAGGAAATAAGCGAGGATCGCCACGACGACGGTGAATCCGAGCATCACGTTGGATACGACGCCGGACAGGAACGTCACGAAGGAGCTTCCGGCCCAGAACGAGGCTAGGATGGTGAGGAAGAAGAATAGGAAACCGCTGGATCCTCCGGCGAGACCAACGGCCCAGAATGTGGTGGCTGCGAAGCTTGCGGCGAGGAAGACGAGAGAAGGGATCGAGATTATGGACTGTGAGAGGACGTAGGATGATCTCCGGTAAGCGTTGTAAGCAGTTTCTCTCATGAATATGTAGCGTTCTTGTAGAAAGACTGGGATTGCTTCAGCGCATGTGTAGAACGTTGTGGACATCGCGAACGCGAAGAATCCTAAACGTTCTTGGACGCCTTTTGGTGAACTGTCGAGTTTTGTGAACATTGTGGCTAAGATGATTCCGGTGAGCATCACAGCTCCTAGACGCATTCCGAATAGCTCAGGTTGCCTCCTGGAGTTGAGTATAGCACGCTTGCCTATGACGATCATCTCGATCCAGAAAGGGTTTGCGAAAGTTTGGAATGAGGAAGATAAGTTTGAGGAGTTGTTCGTTGCTCCGGAGACGAGTTTCCCTCTGGAGATGCTCGCGGTGATTGCTTCTTTGAGAGAGACGTTTCTGTTACTATTCTCGTAGCTTGATGATACCTGCTTTGATCGCCATTCCTTGTGGTACTCGACAAGTTTCTTGGTTCCTTCTGCGGAATTCTCCAGCTCACGGATGAGGTCGAGCGCGAACTCTGTTTTGTTCTCGTTTTCAGGGATCGGGTGATCGAACTCTGAAAAGAACTGAGGGAGGTGTGTTGGTGAGCCGCTGAAGACCGTGTTTCCTCTGGAGAGGAAGATTAAACGATCTAGCAAACCCATGATTCTGTAACTTGGCTGATGGATGGACATGATGACTATGCTGCCACTCTGTGCGATTCTCTGAAGCACTTTGATAACCATGTAGGCGCTTGTAGAGTCGAGCCCTGAGGTTGGCTCGTCGAGAAAGAGGATAATCGGGTCGTGGATGATGTCGATCCCGATAGAGACCCGTCTCCTTTCTCCTCCGGACACGCCTCTGTGGCCTTCATCACCAATCACGGTTTTTGCAGCGCTCCTCAGGCCCAATTGGTCA
>OVBB01001891.1:0-12796 GCA_900406415.1 Isatis lusitanica | reverse complement strand
GTTTGCAATTGACCGCAAATATGGGTCTGTTTCTGCAAGCGCCCATTTTATAATTTGTTTAATCTTTATAGTTTAAAAAACTTTCTTATAATTTTTTAGTAAATGTTTTTTTTTGTTTTAAAACAAATCAGTTTTAAAACTCAATTTCAAAGTTCGATTTAATATTTTTAAAAAGTAAATTACTAAAATATTGAAATGACATGTTTGTAATTTCTAATATATAACGTGGTTAACATGTCTTTTGGTAAAACAATTAATGTCAATTCAGTAAGTCATTTTTTCACAATGCTAATCTAGTATTTTCTATGTGTTTTAGAGCTAGTCTAGGTAATTTCTCTATATTATATAATACTATTAAGTTGCTAAATCAGTTAACGATATAGGTGTAACATATGTGGTATATATAGAAACATATGTGGGAGAGGTTGAAATAATTGATTTGGCCGGCTAACTATGTCACCAAAGTGCAACTTACCTTTTCGGTCACACATCCGGAAAAAACTCAAGGTTAAGCGTGCTTGATCTGGAGAAGTGGAATGATCAGTAACCTACCGGGAAGTGATTCGTAGTATTGTGTGAGTTAGGGAAAACACGGAGAACGGTTATATGGTGATTGCAGGGTTAGTATATCATGACTTTCGAACCTCCCGAATAACGCACTGACCGTCGGATAAGGGTGGGTCCCACGAGCCCGATAGAGGGACGGTGACTCACGGTAGAGGCACTATAAGTGGTATCGGAGCTGGTTAACTGTCCCACTGCTGGAAGGCGTTCTAGGACCGGTCATGGTCTGCAACGAGGACGTTGCANGGGGGGGGGGGGGGGGGGGGGAGGGGGTTTAATTGTATCATCCCGATTTCTGATATGTATGTAAACATATGTGGGAGAAGTTAAAAGATTTGATTTGGCTACATATGTCACCGAAGTGTACTTACTTTTTCGGTCACACATCCGGAAAGAACTTTAGGGTTAAGCATGTTTGACCTGGAACAGTGGAATGATGAGTGACTTATCAGAAAGTGATTCGGGGTATCGTGTGAGTTAAGAAAAAAAAAACACGATGAACAGTTATGTGGTGATTGCAAGGTTAGTATATCATGATTTTCGAGCTTCCCGAATAATGTACCGACCGTTGGATATGAGTGGAGTCCACAATCCCAATAGAGAGATGGGATCACTCACCGGTAAAAACCGTCGAGTGTTATAAAAGGGTCGAGGGTTTTAATTTGCTTCTTCACACTAAGATCTCTTTTAATTACAGTTGGGCATAATACTTGTTAAACTCCATGTACTTCTAATTGCTTTAAATCTTAATACTATTAAAAGTGAAGTACAATTATGGAGATGACCGAATGTTAAAGCTATAATTACAAGAAATACCAGTGCCATTACGTTTTTCGCTAAACAAAAAAGGGTATTATCGTCCAAAAAATGAAAACTCGAAGCTCTCAAACCAAAGGCTCCGGGTATAACCCGAATCCAGTCGGTCAAACACGCGGATCCTGTAATTTTTTAAAATCATGACCATCCAAAATATCGACTAATCTGAACCGTTAACATTTTATTTGCATTATTAATTATATCCGGAAAATCATTTATAGACAATTCGAATTTTATTTAAGGAAATAAGAACTGACCTTTTATTTAGGCATATTCTTTTTCAATTCGAACCAAATTTTATGGCAACCATATAAGAATTAAATGATATAATCCTTAACAGTTTTCTAACAGATTTTGAAGAATATTCCGTATCAAAGACTTTTATCACCATACCAAATTTAAATTATAGTATTCCGTAACAGTTCACTGCGCTTTTGCCGTAATCTTTGCGTTTTAGGCTAAACCCTAATATCGTAAATCCTTATATAATGACCATGTTATCAACATACGAGTACCAAATCTCATTATCCTCCCACCACCACAGTTTTTACAATGTTAGTGTCTATGATCCTTTGTTTGCCGGTTGAGATACAAGAAGAAGTTGTCAAGCGTGTTTGCAAAAATTCCTTGGAAGATTATATGAATCTTAAATCAACATGCGAATCGTTGAAGCTGCTTTGTGATTTGACATCCGCTTATGCATCATTTGATTTGTTAAATCTAGGGTGTAACAATTCCATTGAAGGTAAACGTTTCATGTCGATATGTTTTGCATATGGAAACCTAAGTGCCATTTACATCAAAGGAACACAAGATTATTTTCTTCATGATCTGCCTGTTGAAGGTCTTTATTCGATAAAATTTGCCGCCGATCGTGGGTATGATATTGCTACATATACATATGTAATGATTCGAAAAATCTTCCATCATGATGATAACTCTTTTTGTCTAATCACGAGGGATGATGTCAGACGCATCGCCTCTTATTTTGTTGTTGATCAAAAGGGATGATTAGAGTTGCTAAATGTGCTTGCACCAATGAGATACGAAATGGTCAACCTAATAACCCTCATGTACAAGTGCAAGTGTACACATTATCAACCATTCAGTATGTTGCATTAATACGATTCCAAAGATGTAGAGCTGTGCGAGAGCTGTTTTTGTTCTTGACATGTAGGAATATTTGTTAATTTTTTCATTGTTGTACGATTTTATGATAACAAAATATGGTTAGTTTGATTTTATTAAGAGTTTTTTATCTACTTTATTGTACAACCATATGTATTGCAATTTATGTAGAAGTTTAACGTGAATGATGAAATCAATTTTTGTTGCTTTATCACAACCAAAATAATGCAGTTTTTATACTTGATTTATGTTACGAACAAGGGAATCGTTATCCAATATTTGATACATAAGCTTATATTAACAACAGTAACCACCTTTAGAGTCGAGTTAAAAAAAGAAGCTATAAACGGCGCACACCTCACAAAAGCTCCCAGGCACGCTCTACGAGAAACATCTAACCTGTCTGGTCTTTAAACCCACGGTTTTTCTTCTCCTACCCTGTTTTTCCCAATTTAGTAAGTCAACTCCTAGAAACAACCTCTGTTTTTGTTTTACCGGGGTCCCACCCCCGCCTTTTAGGCTGGAGGGTCCATTTTTCAAATTCCGACTTACCGGAAAACAGGTATGCTTAGTCCTCTTACCTCTGCTTTCCCCTTTCTTCCCTCCTCTCTTTTATCCTAGGCCCTTGTTCCTCTCCAATCATACTCGGTCCGTCTGAGTATAACCTCTTTTCTTTCCTCTAACCTGCACCTTTCCGACTCTAGCCAGACAACCTTCGTAAACCTCACATCCCCCAAACGTAATCCCCATCTCGCGCTCTTTACCACCACTTCATAATACCTTCTTTTCGCTTAAGCTGACAGTATGCAGCGCCGCTTCTCCTCAGCAGAAAAAGGGAAAAACCTGGCCTCTTTCTCCCCTCCCAGGGCTCCAAGAGTTCGGGTCCCATCCTTTGACACCACAGAAAGACAACAGAAATTAGCCCTCACCTTAGTGGGCAGAATCACAAACCCAAGATTTCAAAAAGTTTGGTCGCTCATACCTTTCTTTGCAGGAAGATGGGAAGTCTCCAAACCTCCCACTGGCATAGATCTTGGTAATGGCCTGTTTCAGTTTCAGTTTGCCTCGGAGGAAGATCTTGAAAAGGTCTTAGAGAATCGGCCATACCACTATGCTCGTTGGATGATTATCCTCCAAAAGTGGGAACCGTCAACAGCCGTGTCTTTCCCCTCCCTTATCCCTTTTTGGATTTCCATTCAAGGCGTACCCCTACACCTATGGTCAGAAACCACGGTTTCAGCCATCGCAAAAAATATCGGGTATGTTGATAATATTGATGTGTCAATGAAAGCTGCTAGGGCAAAAGTGTTCATTGATGGACTCCAACCTCTCATCATGTCCTCTGAAGTGGAATTTGATACTGGTGATGTGGTTACAGCAACCCTCATCTACGAAAAGTTGGAAGGGCACTGCACTAGGTGCTATAAACTCACTCATGAAGCTCGCTTCTGCCCTTTAGTAAATCCAAAACCCTCTCTCCTGGATACTACACACTCATCTAGAACAAGTCCAGATCCCGTTAGGCCCCCACCCCCACCTTTTACCGATACCCGAAACAAAGATGGGGCCAACGAATCAAATAGAGGAAGATTCCGTCGATCTCCCCCACCCCACCGGAGAAGCACCGCCTCCAAAACCCCTGAGAAGAACTCTGCCTCTTCCCGGGCTAACTATATTAGACCCGAATTCCTTTATAGACCAGTGGAAAATCTCCCTTACCGAGACAACTCAAAGCAAACTCAGTCTCACCAGGGCCTTCTCCAACACAATCACTCAGCCACTTCTGCCCGAAACCCTTCGGATCGCAGATCCCCTGAGCGAAACAAAACCCCTCTTCCACGGCCCCCTCCTATTACAGAGGTGGACTTTCCCCGCAAAGCTTGGCTCCCTAAGCCAGCGGATAACAGGAACACGGGTCTTCCTCCAGCCGAAAGAACCAGCCCACCGTCTAGCTCCAGACAGAGACGGCCTCCGCTGGACAGTGAACCCTCGCCGGAGCCTCCTGAGAACGATAATACTATCCCACCTTTGGCTTTCTCTGAGGCAATGGACGAGCTAAGGGATGTGATGATACAATATGCAAGTTGCCCGGATCCGACAGAGAGTGCTGCTCGTAGGGAGAGAACCAGGCTTGCTGAAGAGGAAGGACAATTTGAGGAAGCGGCTACACAAATGGTTCTAGCCTCTGCGCTACCTCATCACTGTCCCTTCCCCCCACCTCGACAGGCGGACTCTCCTCAACGGTCAACAGAACGCATCCCAGCAACGTTAAGATTGGGTCCCTTACTAGCAGATCCGTTCGCTTCTGACTCTCTACAGCCTGCACAAAACATCAGGAAAAGATTAGGCCGCCCTCCGGGTACAAAGAATAAACAACCAAAAGGACAGGCCCCAGCTTTGGTACCTCGCAAGAGGAGAGTCCCGGGAGTAAACCCCTCACCTCGAAAGCGTTTGTTTAAAGGCACAATGAGAAAAGCAGAAAAACTTTCCAAAGAAAAGAAACAATCTCGTGCAAATGGAAACGCAACAGAAGATCAACCATCAAGCTCCAACCCCCCACAGGGGAACCCATCTAACCCTCCCTCCCAAGGCGCACAGCGGGTGGATTTTCACAATCTACCCCTACCTCTTCCTTAAAAATTGTGGGTTGGAACTGCCAAGGGCTGGGGAACCCCTTGACAGTTCAACGTCTCAAGGAATTCAAAGAAAAATTGAACCTTGACATCTTATTCCTTTCAGAGACAAAGAATCCGGAGGAGTTCGTCCTAAACAAAACTAATGTCCTCAACCTCCCTTCTCATCACATAGTTCCCCCACAAGGCCATGCCGCAGGAGGCCTTGTGTTGCTCTGGAAACAGAACCTAAACCTATCCGTTATCCAATCCTGCCCGAATTTCATTGACACCTATATCTCTTATGAAGGTCGATCTTTCTACGCAACCTTCATCTATGGTGATACAGATAAACATAAGAGGAAAGCCATTTGGAATCAACTAACGGAAATAAACCAAGCTAGAGAAGGAGCCTGGTACCTGACAGGGGATTTTAACGACATCATAAGCAATGATGAAAAAGTAGGAGGACCGGCACGCACAGAGGGATCTTTTAACGACTTCCGTTCTTTCCTATCAGAAGGGGACCTCTTTGATATCCCACACTCAGGGAGCTGTTTGTCTTGGCGCGGAATCCGCAATAATCAACTTATCCGAAGCCGCTTGGATAGAGCCCTAGCAAATAGTGAATGGATTGAATTTTTCCCTACCGCCAGGTGTGAATACCTTCGTTTGGAAGGCTCAGACCATAGACCTGTGGTCACCTACCTAGACCCAACGAGACGAAGGAAAAGGGGTATCTTCCGTTTTGACCGCCGTTACAGAGATAATACTGAGCTGAAGGACCTCATATCCCGTACTTGGCAAGAATCCACTGCTTCCTCTCTGAAAGATAAAATCACACAAGTTAGGAGCAGTATAATTAAATGGAGCAAAGAGCACCAACTTAATAGCCAGAAGACTCTCAACACCCTTCAAGCGGAACTAGAAACAGCTATGAATGCGGAGAACAATGATGAAACGCGGATCCTCTTCTTAAAAGCGGAACTATGCAAAAATTATAAGCTGGAAGAGGACTTTTGGAGACAACGGAGCCGTCAGCTATGGCTTAGTCTGGGTGATCAAAACTCTGGATATTTCCATGCTGCTACCCGATCACGGTCAGCCATTAATAACTTTTCTATTTTAGAAGATGAGGAAGGAAATGTTGTCTATACAGAAGATCTGTTTACTCGTGCCATCTCTAAATATTATGAAAAGCTTTTCACCTCGGCTGACCAGCCTTTGGAAACCATGCGAGAAACAGTTAACTTAGCCATCTCACCTAGCTTATCTGAGGCGCAAATCTCAAGTCTTACTACGCTACCTGATGCTGCTGAGATTAAGAAAGCTCTTTTCTCCATCCACCCCGAAAAGGCTCCGGGACCTGATGGCTTCTCAGCAAGCTTCTTCCAATCCAACTGGGAACTAATTAGCTCAGATGTTATTCGAGAAATCTCCGAATTCTTCCTCTCTGAGTCCATGCCCAATTCGATGAATGATACCTTGGTACGGCTTATCCCTAAAATTCAAGGAGCTACAAAAATCTCTGACTATAGACCTATTGCTTTATGCAATGTATTCTATAAACTCATTTCCAAGATACTCACGAGTCGACTCCAACCCATTCTACCCTTCCTCATCTCTGAAAACCAATCAGCCTTTGTCCCTGACCGAGCAATTTCAGATAATGTGTTGATTACCCATGAGGTACTCCACTATCTTAAATCATCCAAAGCAAAGAAGCTCTGCTCTATGGCGGTAAAGACAGACATGTCTAAAGCATATGATCGCCTAGAATGGCCTTTTATCCAAGAGGTCCTCACACGTTTTGGCTTCCCACCTAAATGGATTGCATGGACAATGGCTTGTATCCAAACGGTTTCCTACTCCTACATCGTCAATGGTGCGGCTAGAGGGAGAGTTCACCCTTCTAGAGGTATTAGACAAGGGGATCCTTTATCCCCTTATCTTTTCATCCTTTGCAGCGAGGTGCTGTCGGGCCTCTGCAACCGGGCGTGTGAAGCTGGCTCCCTAAAAGGTATACGTGTTTCTATCTCTGGACCAGACATCAATCATCTGCTTTTTGCAGATGATACAATGTTTTTCTGCAAAGCTACTCCTTCGGAAGCCCAAACCCTGCTTGGTATCCTAAACCAATACGAAACCGCTTCTGGCCAAAAGATAAATACCCTAAAATCCTCTATTTCCTTCTCCAAAAAAGCCCCAAATCAACTAAGAACCCGTATAAAAGATATCCTAGCTATTAGCAGAGAAGGTGGGGTAGGTAAATACCTCGGATTACCTGAACATTTCGGTAGAAGCAAACGCGATCTCTTCTCCTCAATTGTTGATAAGATACGACAGAAAGCAGCGAATTGGGCTCACAGATTCTTATCTCCAGCGGGTAAACTCACTCTCCTCCAAAGTGTCCTAACCTCTATGCCCTCATACGCAATGTCGTGTTTCCTGCTGCCTCTTTCCCTTCAGAAACGCATACAATCGGCTATTACTAGATTTTGGTGGGATGCAAATGACAAGAGAAAAATTTGTTGGGTTGCATGGGATCGAATTGCTAAGCATAAATCTGAGGGAGGCTTAGGTATCAAAGACATCAGTACCTTCAATATTGCCCTTTTGGCAAAGGTCAGTTGGAGGATTTTGCTTAAACCGTCCAGCTTACTCGCGCGCATTCTTGCGAGCAAATACTGCATCTCAGAAGACTTCCTTCACTGCTCTCCACCAAACGCGACATCTCACGGCTGGCGTGGTATTTTAGCGGGCAGAGACCTCCTCCTTAAAGGCTTGGGCTTTGTAGTGGGAGATGGGAAAAATACCAGTCTCTGGAGTGACCATTGGCTATCCTCCATGACACAGAACACCCCTCTCGGCCCTCCCACGGAGAGCACTCAGGATCTCAAAGTCTCAGAACTTATCTCTCCAACCACTAATGATTGGGACCCCATCATTATTGACCAAATCCTACCCCATTTAAAACAGGAAATCTTGTCAGTTAAAGTTAGCAAGATGGGAGGCCTGGACAAGAGAGTGTGGCTCCCTCATCCCTCTGGAGAGTATACCACAAAAACAGGATACAGAGTGGCTATGGAAGACCGGTTACCCCCCTTCCCTCAGGTGAACCATCCAATGGATTGGACTGGACTAATATGGTCCCTCAAAACTGCCCCAAAAATTAAGGTTTTCTTATGGAAGATGTTTCAGAAAGCTTTACCTGTTGGTACGCGCCTGGCCAGTCGGGGTCTTTCTGTTGATCCTACGTGCTTCAGATGTGGTGAGCTTGAAACCATTGAACACCTTTTCTTCTCCTGCCCCTTTGCGGTAAAAGTCTGGGAATTGGCTCCGTTCAAGTCAGAACTTCATTTCCCCCCTAACCCCATTATGGCATCCGCCCTAAAACCAGCACTATCCGTGCCCTCTCTTCCCCCAGTGGGGCTTGAAGCCGGTATCCTCCCCCCTTGGATCCTCTGGACTTTATGGACCACAAGAAACGCCGCAATCTTCCAATCAAAGGAGTATACTGTTGAGGAGACAATATTGAAAACGCTAACTTCAGCTAGGGAATGGTACCAAGCGAATCAAACCAAGCCAGCTAGACCTTCCCCCTCTCCTAGATATCTTACGGGTCACCATACTAGAAACGATTACCTTACCTGTAAAACTGATGGAGCTTGGAAGGCTGAGCAGCGTATGTCGGGTGCTGGATGTATTTTTCTCCATGGATCTCACCAAGTAGATGCCTCTTCTTCAACACACTGTTTCGTGAAGACGGCTTTGATTGCAGAAGCCCTAGCGATCAGGGATGCGTTGCTATATGCTCTCTCCCACAACTACCGAAGATTACGTCTTTTTTCAGACTCTCTTCAACTGGTTCGGGCCATTGACGCCGGCACACCTATTGCTGAAGCGCATGGTCTGATGGCGGATATTTCTATCCTATCTAAGTCTTTCGTTTTTCTTTCCGTTGACTTTATTTCTCGTTCCGACAACTTTGGTGCTGATGGTCTTGCAAAACAGGCCTTAGCGGATTTGATTGTAACACTGGGCTAGCCCATTTATGAATGAAATCTGTTGTGACAAAAAAAAAAAAAAAAGCTTATATTAAACTTCATAAGTTGAATTCAAACCATTACCACCTTTGACCGCAGCTTCAGCGTTGGAACGGATATGTCATCCCAGAGTATCTCGAATTTGATTTCATCATTTCACCATGATGTCATTTCCTTCCAGAAACTCTCTCAGACCGTGTGTTAGTTGCAACCACTCATTTGATTCGAAATGCTGAACCTTGAATTTAACAGGAAACTTTGTTTCATCATCACCAACCATTATAATATCTGCCCCCACGAAATTATAAAGCCCATTTGCCTTACAAAAAGTCTTTGGTAGATACTGCGTATAGAGATTTGAACTATGTCAGAAGTGAAATGTAATAATTTACTACTACAAATATAAAGAACAAAACAATAAAGAAGGCTAGAGATTGAAGAAAGTTCTTGGTTTATAAGGCCAGATTATGTCTAATGCGGGACTTACCATTCTCTCTCTGTTCACTTTATCAGCAGTGATTCTTAGTGTCACAAATCTTTCTTCATTGCCTGCCATATAATTTAAATTAACCTTTGAAGTTACTATACAAAATATGAAATTAACCTTTGAAGTCACTATACAAAATAGGAAGAAAGTTGTTGGTTTATAAGACACTTACCAAATGACTCCTCATCGAGCTGTGTATTACCGATATTTTGATTATCCAGTGGAGCCTCATCGTGGTTTGTATTATCCTAATTCTGTCCGTAATTTCGAACATGGAAAGCCTGATTTCCTTGGTAGTCAAAAATTAGAACATCACCAACCATGAACTGATTGTCCTCGGCAAATTTTCTCCACCCCAAGGTGAGTTTTCTGCCTTCATTTTCCACTCCCCACATAGTATTTGGTCTCCCTTCATAGGTCAGAATAATTGGACAGTATGTTCTCCCTTGAAGAAATCTACCGAATATCATCTCGGGAATTTTCTGTCAACAATAATCAAGAGTGGCGGAAATAAATTGGTCATACGGTCATTCAATTGATGCTAATTGATAACATATGAACTTATCTTTGAAAACACGTTATCACACTTCTAAATATTTATGGAAGGTAAACCATACATTTTTTCAAAGGCTAAAAAGGAAGAAGGCCTAACATGTTTTCTGTTCTGAAGACATGTTCGAATTTACGTTACCAAACCATAAGTGTTTTCTGTAGTCGACTTTAATACCGCTAAAATGGAATTGTTCTAAAAATGGTAACTTCGAAGATTTATCAGGTCCAAGACTATTCATTAGAAGAGAATAATAATTACAATTTTGTATATTTAATGACATACCACGCTGTTAAAATGGCTTGAGGTAAAAGTTAATCCGAGCTCACGACCTTCCGACATTTCTGCATTGGAAATTTTACGCAAAACTCAGATTAGGTGCAAATCCAAGTTATGTGATTTGAAAGAAGACAACATGAAGATTTGATCTAAAATTGGGAGCATCTAATTGAGAATAAAAATTAATATTTTATTACTATGTGAGAACACAAAGAGATCTTCAAGTAGAAAATCCAAATTATTTGACAAATATGATTATACAAAGTAGATAGAGAGATCGTTAGAACCTGGAACAAATCTATTTGAAGGAGCAGGCGGCGTGTGTTTTATTTTGGAACAAGGTGAGAGAGCTAATGCAGGGATCTTTTTCGGCAACAAATATGAATTGATGTATGTTTTTAGTCTCATTTACTAAATATAATATATACAATTAAACCAACATTGGGCCTGAAATATTCTATAAAGCTGAATAGTGTAAACCCAATATTATCTGTTTACTATGACTTGATTAATAATGATAGTGGAGCGTAAAAATAGTTATCAACTCATTGAAAACTAATAGAGAAAACAATATTGTGTCTACTGAAGTAAATTTCTCATTCACACTTCAGAATTATATCGAAAATGATTATAAGATAAAACTTTTGGAGGAAATTAAAAAACTCAAGTGTTGGTTCCAAACACATCCTACACTCACTCTATTAACAATAAATATATGATAAAAACATTTGAAGAGTCAGACATTGATAATTACAATGTCACTAAAATAGTGATATGTTAGGATTTTTACCCTTACTAACCCTTTTATCTAATTACTTTCTAGAGTTTTTGGGTTTGTATAAGGAGATTTTAGGTAGCTTTGGAGCTGTTATTGGAGTATGGAGCATTTGGAACCCTTTAATCAGAAAAGAACTAGAATTGGAGAAAAGAAGGGAAATCCTGCAAAGTATCCGCGAGCACATGCCCTCGAAGATCGGCCACTAAGCGAGCACCTGCTCGCCGCGGAAGAAAAGGAAAGAACCTANATCTTATCTTTGCTTTTGGCTTTTAGCTTTTCAGTACCTAGGAATTATTTTGTAAGGGAGAAGATCTCAAGCTACAATTTGGAGAAGATTTCTAAACCCTAGTACTTCTATTTTTAATATCGATTATGCATTCTTTTGATCCATCTGTTTTATTTCTTTCTTCTTTGATTATGTCTGATTAGATCCTTTAGTTAGGTTAAGGTTTTCAAAGGAATTCTTGAGTNTCTCAAAGGAATTCATGAGCTAGGGTTGAACACAAATAGGAATTAAATTCGATGGTCTTCATCTAGGTAGCTTGTATTGCTTGAATCGATTTGGCCAATCTGTTCATGATCTTAGGTTTATCTAAATAGCGAGAGTTGCTAGGTTGCTAGAAGATATCTTGTTGAGCAATTTATTCATTACCTGCGATAGTAGATGTATTGGAGAATTGTGAACAAATCAAACCTGTTCATTAAAGCTTGTCTGCGATTTGCTAAAACCAACGAGAGTTAGGATTTTAGGTTGCTAGATAAAGATATTGATTTCACGAGAGTGAATCAATATTAGCTTCGTGTTTGAGTTCTAGACTTGTTCTTAATAATTGCCTGAATAGTTGTTTGACCTATGCTCTGAATTTCCTGCGAATTGCCTTAATCTAACGCTTGCATTAATATTGTTTAGTAACCGATTTGCTTTCTTACTTGCTTGTCACGATTTCAACCAACCCCTATTGAATCTCTTAGCTCTTAATTTAGCTCATTAAATCAAAGTGTGAATTTGGTCTTCGTGGGATCGATCCCTAAGTACTGCTACGAATTGTTGTGCACTTGCAGTAGGAAATAGGATTTAAAACTCGTACATCAAGTTTTTGGTGCCGTTGCCGGGGACCAAATTTTTTACCTTTGGTTTACGGCTAAATCATTAGACTAAGAACCCAACTAAACTCGTTTCATGTTCTTCTTTTACTCTGTGTTTCAGGTGTATGACCAGGAGCAGAAACACCACCGATCTTGTTAGCTTATCAAACGACGAACTAGCAAGAAGAGAACGAGAGAACAGAAGACGAAACACCCCCGTACAAGAAGCAGAAACGTCTGATACCTCCAACTCAGATATGGACGAACAAGCAGACATCGCAGCTCAGCTGCAAGAAATTCAGACAGCCATGGAACAACTTCGCCTGCAACAGGAGCAGCAACTCGTTCAACAACCAGCCTTCGGAGACAAAGATGCGACACATGCCTACTACCAGGATTGATCCGCGATCGTGACTCCGACTATTCAGAGGCAGGATTATGAAATCAAGC
>OVBB01001888.1:0-12805 GCA_900406415.1 Isatis lusitanica | reverse complement strand
ATCCCCATACCGAGTATTGAAAGGATATCTAGGCGACCGTTCATCACTTAGCATCTCAAAACCCATCACTCGAACGATTTCCCGAGAATACCAATCCGGGTGAACATCAGGACATAGCATCTCGCAACCCACCTGAATAGACATGCAAAGAGAAGTTCCCGAAAAAGTTTAAGGGGATGAAATTTGGGACGAAGCATATCAAAACCCACCACTCGAACGATTCCCCGAGAATGTTAATCCGGGTGAACATCGAGACATAGCATCTCACAACCCACCCGAATAAACAATCAAAGAAAAGATCTGGAAAAACCTGAGAGGATGAACATTGAGACTTAGCATCTCAAAACCCATCCGAAACTCAAATGATTTTCCGAGAATGTAAAGAAAAAAATCCAGATGAACATCGAGAATTAGCATCTCACAACCCATCTAGAATTTTCCAGAAACCAAGATACTAAAAACGTTTTTCAAACTTTCTCACTAGAGTTTTCACAAACAAATCCATCTCTAGCTGGCCAGAACAAGACACTCACTTTTCAACCATGGTTCTCTTGACATCCTGCGGTGGATAGACATAGCATGCTATATAAATTTTAAGACTAATATCTAAAGAGCGTAACCTGATTGCCAAAACGAGAAACGTCAAGACGAAATTCTATTTAGTTTATCTTCAGTAAAGACAAAATACAACTACACAAGCAAGGATCCTAGTCAGACAGAAGAGTGGTGCTGGCAGCGTCCATGTCATCGTCCTCGCCCGAACCGCCGTCATATTGGTATGGACAGGCAGGAGAGTAGACAAGTGTACCTTTGAAGCCGGAGAAAACCTGATCGAAGGAGCCCACATCACCTCCGCTCTTCAGTTCCGAAAGGGAACTCGCCAACTTGCCCTCCTCGGCCTCGAGAGTAGTCTCCCCCGACTTGATCTGACGGACCATCGTCAGGTTGAGCCAACCTCCGACAAAGCGGTCTCCACAGATCTGGCCCCACGCAATGGCACAAGGGCGGCCTTCGCCCTCTCCATGCGGAGGCAGAACTTCTCCCCATCTCCCAGCGACAGGGCTTCACGGCCTTGGTCATCATCCTTGCAGCCTCCACCTCTTTTTCCTCGAGACTCTGACTAAGAGTCTGCACCTCTTAGGCAACAGACTCGAACATCTGGACCTTTGTCCGCTTTCTTTAGCTTAGCCTCCAAGACCTTGATCTTCTTGTCCTTCTTCCGGGATTCTTTCATATCGGCCTCGAGAGCAACCTGGGTCGCATGCGCCTCGGTGCAGACCTAAATCAAAAGCANGATAAGCTTTGAAAAAAAAAAAAAAAAATCTGATAAGCAAAATCAACAAAAAGACAAATCCATTTCAAAACCAAAACGAAGAAGGAGAAGAAAAATACCGCCATAATCCCAGAAGACAAGCGTCCATACGACTTCGGGAAACGGCCGGAGATGATGCGCCGATGTAATCAACAAATTTGACGGACTCGTCCACGTCTCCCCCTGCTGCCTTGCGAGCATCAAACATGAGACCGGGTCCAAAAGTCTTGGCTTTGTCAGAAGCCTTGGCCTTTTTCCGACGACCCGATCGCTCGACAATCTCTTTACCCTTATCGGCAGCGGCATGGTCAAGATCCGGAAGACCGGCAACCTGAAGCTCGGGAACATCCACATCTCGGAAGCTGGTCCCAGACGCCGCCGGAGTAGCAAACCTGGCCGCCGGTTCATATGGGCCCTCGCCGGCGTACTTTTGTTGGCGGTACATCCACACACCTTCTAGCCCGGGATAAGACGTCATCGGATCAACAAAATCAGGACCTTTCAGGGGAGCGCGTCCTTCGAAAATTTCTGTAGCGTCAAGAAAAACTACTCTAAAGATATGGACTCTCCCAAACGATCTTCTTCTTAGGAACTTCGCTGAAGATCTTCGAAAGTCGGATCTCCAAAGTGGGGAAGGAAAGGAACCTGAAGCAAAAAAAGAAAATATGACAAGTTATGAAGCACTCAACCTATTTAAAGACAAGAATATAACAAAGAAAAACTCTTACAGACTTCTTCCCAGACGGATCTTGCTTTTCCACAGAAGTTAGGGCCAATCGACAAAGAGCCCTCGTTCACGTAAAAGAACTGGTCTCTCGAAACTCTGCTGTTGCTTCGAAGACCAACGTAAAACTCCCTTGGAGAACTTTTCTTTGCAAGGTAACAACATAAGTTGAACGAGGGAGTCCTCTTTAATTAGAAGCAATTCATGATATGGCCCACCTCCAGCTTGAACCCGCACTCAGCGCTTGGTACCACTAGACTCATTAAAATTCGGACCGCAGAAGGAGTAAGTTGCGAAATCGCAATTCCGTAGTAGTCCAAGAACTCGAAAATAACTCATGGGATCAAGATCCATAGAAAAGATTCATAAAAATGGATTCGTAGGCAGCGCAGTATCCCAGAGGACACTTGTCGGTCCTGTCAGTATCTTTCGGGAGACGAAACTTGACCTCATCCGGGATGTGGAAATCCTCTCGAAGTTCTTTCAGCGACCTCCGCGTGCTCAAAGGCATCCCGAGCTAAATATCACCGGCTTTTTCATGTACCTCTGGGTCGGCTCTGGCTTCGAAGCCCGGAAAGAAGCTACATCATAACCCCAATAGGCGTTGCATGCCCCAGGAGACTTATACTCGGCTCTGGCCTCTCGATCCGTGGCAGCTTCGTCTCCGGACATGGCATCTGGATTATCGCCTACATCGGGCAAGGTACTATGATATCTAATATACGACCAGTCGCCCTGAAAATTAGACGGAGGTCAGACGCCACGATTCTCTGGACGCAATGGGGGAGTCCAACCGCCCTGAGCACTGACCTGATTGAGGCGCCACTAACATCCTCCGGGTCAGACCCCCATTGTGATACGACCTCAGGGCCAGACGCCCATTGTGATACAACCTCAGGGCCAGACGCCATTAGAGGTACACAGTCAAGGCCAGGCGCCCACCGTGGAGCACCTTCAGGGCCAGGCGCCATTTCCGGGATGCCATTCTCCCCAGCCGCCAAAATCTCATTAGCAAGCATCTCGTCCTGATCGGGATCAAAATCAAACTCGAAGTGATTATTGTATATAGCGTCAAGGTTAAGCTAAAGAGAAGTTCTTGCTTGGCCCGACATTGCAAAACAAGTAAAAGAACACTTGGAAGAAGAGAGAATTTTCAAAGAAGTAAGAAATAAAGAACGAAGAAGAAGCCACCCAATGATATAGCAAAGACGACATGAATTCCCATGCAGACATGACGGAACAGCACCTATCTCTGACGTAACAAATAAAACGAACAAAACTTGTCGTCTTACCGTTCCCTCAATCGCGATAAACTCTCAACTTGAACCTCATTGCTTCGGACCACGAAAGCAAAGAGCTGGGGGGCAAACTGTTGGAGTCAAAATCCCCTCTTCGAAAATCGATAGAACGAGAAGCTACAATCAATAAACTAACGGTTCACGTCCCGGCATAAGGCCCAGCCGCCCATGCTTTAAGCATGGAGCCATCTGCCAATGCCTTAAGCATGGAGCCAGCCGCCAATGCTTTAAGTATGGAGCCAGCCACCCATGCCTTAAGCATGGAACGCCGCCCATCAATCCTTCTCTTAAGCATGGCGCCTGACTCTATCCTGACAAGTCCAGCCGCCCATCATCTTACCCCGAGAACATGGCGCCTGGCTAATACCGAGTAGACCAAGCATCCACACATCCATGTTCTGATCCCGTGCGACCATGTTTTAAAGCCAGAGGACCACCATTGCTTCTCGAAGATCATGGCGTCTGGCTGAGCATTCAAAGCCAGAAGCCCTCCTTTGCTTCCCGAAGAACATGGCGCCTCGCATGTCCTGAAGCCAGCAGCCCACGGTACATGGCGCCTGGCATGTCCTAAAGCCAGCAGGCCACACTACATGGCGCCTGGCATGTTCTGAAGCCAGCAGCCACGGTACATGGCGCCTGGCCTAGCCACACACCCAGCCACCCATGCACCTCAGCGAAGAGATGGGCGGCTGGCCGTTACAAAAGAATGGATTGCCGAAGGTTTTGGGCCAGGATCAGATCAGATCAAGTGACAGATTGCCAGGATCAGATCAAGCGACGGACTGCCGAAGGTTTCAAGCCGCGGATCGTGCCCAAAAGACTAGGTCGGCGGCTGGAAGGTTTAGCAGCTTAGGTCTCCTAGTATAAATATACATGCTTGTACTAGGTTGAGATCATCCCAATTCGAGTATAAGAGTCAGTTGCAATATAAGACATTAAGCTTTTGCAATTTATTCTTGTACTTCCGAAACAAATTAATAAAAATATCTTTTTGCATTTTCCGTCCTTAAGTTCTTATAAAATAGAATTTTCGAGCCCCCATAAAATATACGTTTTGACAGTGCGAGTTTCGGCTCACACATTGATGTCTCGGACTACACCTGCCATCAGTTGGTGAAGCGCTTGAGGTTTGAGCTGGGAGATCGCAATCCCGTAGTACTTGACAAACTGAAGAACAAACTTCGGATTGGAAACCACAAGAAGGATTTATAAAACATAGCTTCGTACATGGCAAAGTACCCGTCCGTACAACAGTTTATGATTTCATCCTCGTTGGGAAGGACGAATTCAACTCCGTTCGGAACATCAAACTTGTACTTCAGATCATCCAGGGAATATTCTGAGGACCAAGTAGCACCATCCGCAACGGGCCTTCTCGGCTTTGTATAAGCCATAGAAGCCTTCGGTGCTGGAACACGGAAAATCGTTTATCTGACGCAAAAATACGCGTCATGTTCGCCCGGAGACACATGCTCCCACTTGACCGCATCGTAATCTGAATACCGAGTATCGGGAACTCGGCAATCCTATTCATAATCAATCTCGCCTCTTGGCATAACGAGACCATCACCCACGGATGGAGGTTGTCCAACCTCTTAAAAGCGTGGCAAGCCGCTAGTTCCGCAAGAAGAAGGCAGACCGCCGGTTTCTCTAGGACTAGACAGGCCGCCCCTTTCTCTTGGACGAGCTAAGTCGCCAGTTTCCTAAGGACCGGACAAGCAGCCAGTTTCTCTTGCACTGGCCAGGCCGCCCCTTTTTCTAGGAAGAACCATGCTGCCATTTTTCTGAGGACCGGCCAAGCCGCCAGTTTCTCTTGGTCTGGCCAGGACGCCTCTTTCTCTTAGTCCATCCAAGCCGCCAATTTCTTGAGGACCGGCCAAGCCGCCAATTTCTCTTGGACTGGCCAGGCCACCTCTTTCTCTTGGTCCATCCAAGCCGCTAGTTTCCTGAGGACCGGCTAAGCCGCCAGTTTTAATAGGACTGGCCAGGCCGCCTCTGTCTCTCGGTCCATCCAAGCTGCCAGTTTCCTGAGGACCGGCCAAGCCACCAGTTTCTATTGGATTGTCCAGGCCGCCTTTGTCTCTTGGTCCATCCAAGCCGCCAGTTCCCCTCGGACTGGCCAGACCGCCTCCTTCTCTTAAGGGAACCAGGCCATTCATTTCTTTGGGGAAAAGTGGCCTGCATACACGTCGGCCAAAGGAGGATAACCAAGAGAAGAAAAAGATTCTCTGCTTGGCCAGTCACTTTCTCTCGTCCAAACCGCCACATTCTCTGCTTCATGGCCAAACCGCCAGATTCTCTTGTCATGGCCAAACCGCCACATTCTTTGGTCCATGACTAACCCGCCACTTGCGTCTCGACAAGAGAATTGGGCTGGTTGATTTCATAAAAGATTTGGGCGGGTTTAGCTCGACAAGGGAATTGGGCGGGTTGAGCTTCTAAAAGAATTGGGCGGGTTGAGTTCATGAGAGAAACATGCAGACAAAGTTTAAACGAGAAAAGGGCGGACTAAAGTCTATTTGAATACTTAACAGCGGATTAAAGGTTTAATTCGGGACTGCTTGGTTCGAAATACTGTTCATATACCGACCAAAACCGGAGAAAGAGTCTTATCGCAGCGGAAAACGAGATTGAAGTGGACCGAGGCGAACTGAAGGCAAATTGGATCAGGATTGGACTGGACTGATCGATTGAGGAATTAGGCCGCAGATCGGGCCCAGATCAACTAAAGTCGGCAATTGAGGATTAAAGAAGAGAACAAAGTCCCACATCGCCCAGTATATATAGGCATGTATGTACTTAGTTGAAATCATCCAATCTCGAGTATAAGAGCTTTCGCACTATAAGACACTAAGCACTTTAACAAATATTCACTTAATAAAATCATCTTGTCAATTTCAGTTCTCGAGTTCTTATAAAATAGGATTTTCGAACCCCTATAAATATAAGTTGTGATTGTGTTAGTTTCAACTCTCACATAGAATTTACGGGATTGGGAAGAAATGAGAGTTTATGTTTAATGAGAAATGAGAGGAATCAAATGTTTGTTTTCCCTTTAAACTGGAGAAAAATGTCTAGTTGCCCCGTAATATTTCCGATTTTATTTTTGAATTTTATAAAACCGAAAAAGTGAGAAAATACATCTGCACCCTTGAAAACTAATGATATTTACGAGAAATCTGTGCTTTAAACAAGACGCATTATAAACCGATATTCCCACAAATCTATTGATGTTCAAAAGTATGTGGACTCTCAACATATTTAGGAATAGTGTTTTCCACTTTGTCACACAATCTGCCCTACACATCATCACAGGATCCACTCTCCACATCATCACATGATCTACCATTTGTTAGAATTTGTACAGGTTTTAATTTCATATTAAAACAGCCCTAGAACAAATTCTATGCCTAGGATCAAGTGTCAATTGAATCTGCCTCAGATGCAGCGCCTCTATAGCTAGTCCACACGCACACAAGACTGGATCAGGGATGCTAGTTCCTCTGGGAGCTTCTGAGTTTCTTACTTGGCGGCTAGGGCAAGTCTCATATTCACTTAAGAGATTTTGTGGCTCTAACTAGTATATATAAGAGCCAGGCACGAAATCCCATAACCCTATGATTAACCGGTTTAAATTAAGTCAAACCCGGTATCATTAATCCGGAGTGGTGTCGATCCACACCAATATGGGTGTCGATCGACACCCTCATATAAACTCAATATCAACGTGTAACAATTACACATTGATGAGATCATTACTTTAATGATCATTCCCAGTGTTTGTTATCCAGTTTGCTTAGGTGTGTGACCCTATAGGATCATATGATGTTGGTAATGAGTTCACAACTCATAAATTATAAGTGGCTTCTAGCAAAGCATTATAATTGCCCAACATCACATGATAGTCTTATCTCGACTTAACAACTATACTAGAGTGTATACAAGTATGATCTCCAGAACATTCCCTTCAATCTCCCACTTGTACTGGAATCAACTTATTCCAACAATCCCTTTGTCACTATATCTCGATTCAGCATAAGGCAAGAGCTCGTGTCATCCTTATGAAGCCAAATCATGTTTATCGAACTCTGATTTATATTGACAAAAACAAACGACTGACTTTCAGCTCGTTCGAGTGTGGCCACACTTTCCTTCAGCACCAAATCTTCGATAGGCCCAGAAATATTTATCTCCCGTTTAATAGGAGGGACAAATTCCATCTTGTTCCATCCCCTGTTCCCTACGCACTTCATGATATGCCCAATCAATGTCTTTATAGTCACCAGTTACGGCTGACGTTTGACAAAGTCAAAGCAGACCAATTCATATGCAGGAAATCATGATGAACTCAGGTCTAAGGACTATACTCTATAGTCGTAATGAAAGACTCATATGACACTCATATAACAATCTTGTTGAGTCCTCATTGGCGGTTCATGTCCGATACTGTGTTCTCAATACATATCTATGTGATTGACTTTGATACCCCTATCAATGACACCATGAAACTTGGTCATCAGTCACATCACATACTAATCTCACGCAATCATTAATTCCCCAATTTAATGACCCTCGACCAGAGACCTCAGTAATTTATGACATTTATCGCTTATAGGGTTTCATGATCAAATCACGTATTTGATGACCTATAAGAATATCTCAAATTATTTAATCATTTGATTATGCAATTATATAATACTGAAAAATTTCATTAAATAAAACATAACTCAAGTATGTTTACATAAACATCAAAACCAAAATAGATAACTCCCACTCAAACTAAGATTACTGCTCAAGAAATCTAATTCCCATTGCAGCAACATGACTCTCATATTTAGGCCTTGGGAGTGGCTTGGTCAGAGGATCAGCAACTTTATCGTCCGTCGGAACTCTGCTGATCTTCACATCTCCTCTCTCAATGATCTCTCGTATCAAATGATATCTTTTCTCGATGTGTTTGGACTTCTGGTGTGATCTTGGTTCCTTTGCTTGAGCTATGGCCCCATTGTTATCCCACAACAATGCCACAGGCTCAGAAATGCTAGGAATCACACAAAGTTCAGTGATGAACTTTCTGATCCAAACAGCCTCCTTTGCCGCTTCTGAAGCAGCAATGTACTTAGCTTCGGTCGTGGAATCCGCCACAGTGCTCTGCTTGGAACTCTTCCAACTAACGTCACCTCCATTCAGACAGAAGACATAGCCAGATTGAGATCGGGAGTTGTCTCTGTCCGTGTGGAAACTAGTGTCGGTGTATCCACTCAGCACAAGCTCATCACATCCACCATACACCAAGAACTTATCCTTAGTATTTCTCAAATACTTCAGAATTGTCTTGACGACAGTCCAGTGATTCTCACCGGGATCAGATTGGTATCAGCTCGTCATGCTCAAAGCACAAGCGACATCTGGACGTGTACATAGCATGGCATACATGATAGATCCTGTTGCAGAAGCAATAAGGAATCCTGCCCATGCGCTCTCGCTCCGCAGGTGTCGAAGGACACTGCTTCTTGCTGAGAGTGATGCCATGTGACATCGGAAGCAAGCCCTTCTTGGAATCATGCATATTGAACCTGTGTAAGACCTTACTGATGTAAGTGTCCTGACATAGTCCAATAAGCCTCTTTGATCTATCTCTATAGATTCTTATTCCAAGAATGTAAGCGGCTTCTCCCATATCCTTCATCGAAAAGCAACTTCCAAGCCAAGTCTTTACAGACTGAAGCGACGAAACGTCGTTTCCAATAAAGAGTATGTCGTCTACGTATAGTACGAGAAATACAACTGTGCTCCCTTTAGTCTTCTTGTAAACACACGGTTCCTTCTCGTTCTTGATGAAGTCAAACTTTTTGACTGCATCATCAAAACGGAGGTTCCAACTCCGAGATGCTTGCTTCAATCCATAAATGGATTTATGAAGATTGCATACCTTCCCAGCGTTTTTAGGATCTGTTAAACCTAGAGGCTGTGTCATGTACACATCCTCCTCCAGAATTCCGTTAAGGAAAGCTCTTTTCACATCCATCTGCCAAATCTCATAGTCATAATAAGCAGCAATTGCTAGGAGAATCCGAATGGATTTAAGCATGGCGACTGGAGAATAGGTTTCGTCATAGTCAATACCATGAACTTGTTTGAAACCTTTTGCCACCAATCTAGCTTTATAAATCTGAACGTTTCCATTCACATCGATCTTCTTCTTGAAGACCCATTTACACTCGATGGCTTTTACACCATCAGGTAAATCAACCAAAGTCCATACTTGGTTCTGTGACATGGAACCCATTTCGGATCCAGCGGCCTCAAGCCACCTTTCGGAGTCAGGGCCCATCATGGCTTCTTCAAAATTCGCAGGTTCTTCGCTGTCAATGATCAACAGATCATGGCAGTGAGTTATGAGAAATCCATATCTCTCGACCTCGTTGCGAATCCTTTCGGATCTGCGAACTACAGGCACCACAGGTGCTGGTTCCACAAACTCTTGTGAATCCAGCGGCGGTGTTGGTTCCTCAACCTCTTGTGAATCCAACGGCTGCTCTTCCTCATTAGGTTGAGTAGCGTACTGTGATTCTCGAATCTCTTCGTGTTGTACTTTACTCCCACTGTCTTTCTTGGAAAGAAATTCTCTCTCGAGAAAGACACCATTCCGAGCAATAAACAATTTGTTCTCGGATCGGTTGTAGAAGTAGTACGCCTTGGTTTCCTTAGGGTAACCTACGAAGTAGCACTTATCAGATTTGGGTGCAAGCTTCAGTTATCAATCGCTTGACATAAACTTCACAACCCCAAATTTTAAGAAAAGACAAACTCTCTTCTTTTCCAGTCCATATCTCATATGGAGTCTTTTCAACTGATTTAGATGGAACTCTGTTCAGCATAAAAGCAGACGTCTCAAGAGCATATCCCCATAAAGATAACGGTAGGTCCACATGACTCATCATCGATCGGACCATATCCAATAAAGTCCGATTCCTCTTCTCAGACACACCGTTCCATTAAGTGTTCCAGGAGGAGTAAGTTGTGAAATGATTCCACAATCCTTAAGATGATCATCAAACTCTTGGCTTAAGTACTCACCTCCACGATCAGATCGGAGAGCTTTGATACTTTTGCCAAGTTGTTTCTGTACTTCATTTTGGAACTCCTTGAACTTTTCAAAGGATTCCGACTTATGTTTCATAAGATAAACATAGCCATATCTACTGAAATCATCAGTGAATGTTATGAAATACCTAAAGTTTCCTCTAGCGCCAATGCTCATTGGGCCACATACATCTGTATGTACAAGGCCCAACAAGTCACTTGCCCTTTCATTTCTCTTGTTGAATGGGGTTTTAGTCATTTTGCCCATTAAGCAAGATTCACATTTCTCAAATGATTCATAATCAAATGAGTCTAAGAGCCCATCACAATGGAGCTTTTGAATCCTCTTCTCATTAATGTGGCCTAAACGACAATGCCAGAGAAAAGTCGGGTTTGAGTCATTAGTTTTAAACCATTTGTTAATTATGTTATAGACCGGCATTGATTGGTTGAGAATATAAAGTCCATTCTCTAATGGGGCGCTTCCATAGAACATATTATTTACAATAAAAGAGCAACATTTGTTCTTAATCGAAAATTCAAAACCATTCATGTCCAAAACAGAAATAGAAATGATATTCTTGCTTATCGCAGGTACATAGTAGCAATTCTCCAACTCTAACCCCATGCCAGAAGGCAAAGACAAATGGTAAGTTCCTACGGCTAATGCAGCAACTCTTGCTCCATTCCCAACTCGCAGGTACACTTGCCCATTCTTCAGCGTTCTACTGCTGCGCAGGTCCTGCATATTTGTACAAATATGAGCGCCACAGCTGGTATCCAATACCCATGAATTATAACCTGAATATGATGCAACATTTACTTCTATAACATAAATACCTTTGGATGTCGTCTCATACGACTTCTTCAGTTTCTTCAGACCTTCCAGGAATTCTTTGCAATTCCTCCTCCAATGCCCCAAATTCTTGCAGTAAAGACAAATGTCAGCATCGGTTGGGCCATGCTTGGGCTTGGAAATCGGCTCAAGCTTGTCCTGATTCTCAACCTGGACAGACTTGGCCATTCCCTTGCCTTTAGTGGGTTTCTAAAACCCTTTACCCTTCTGTACCATAAGTACTTCAGGTTTGGCCTTCTTGATGTTGGGTTCTGCCGTCTTGAGCATGCCGTGCAGCTCAGTCAAAGACTTTGTCAGGTTGTTCATATTGTTGTTTAGAACAAACTGATCGAAGCTAGACGGCAAGGATTGCAGGATGATGTCTGTAGCCAACTCTTGGGTAAGGGGAGAGTCCAGTCGAGCCAAGTTATCAATATAACCCATCATCTTAATGACATGAGGACTCACTGGACTGTCCTTAGACAGCTTGTACTCGATGAGAGACTTGACCGTCTGGTACCTCTTAGTGCGAGCATGCTCCTGAAACATAGATTTCAGGGTTGTGATCATCTCGATCGGTGACCCCGCGTTATCAAACTGTTTCTGCAGTTCCGAGTTCATCGTGGCCAGCATCAGACAAATCACATTTGTCACATCATCCGAATGCTTTCCCACTTGTCCTTCTCAGCACTGGGAGCATTGGATCTCGACTTTTCAGGAAGAGGTCTTTCAAGGACATAGTCCTTCTTTTCCTGTCTGAGAATTATTCTCAGATTCCGATACCATTCCAAGAAGTTCGATCCTTTCAGTTTTTCCTTCTCAAGGACGGATCTCAACGTGAATGAGTTTATGTTGGTAGTTGACATAGCTGAATTAAGAAAAGAAGAGAGTTTAATTAGTTTTTGATGTTTCAAAGGATGAGAAATCTTAACAATTAAGAAGACTCACATTATACTCTAAGTAAATTTTCCTCAAGTATNATATTCTAAGTTAATTTTTCCTCAAGTAGAATATAATGATCCAAGATCCATATTTCACTGAAATCTGAGTGAGCTTTGGCTCATCGCCCATACTTCAGCTATTTAGGTAAGCAACTCGTTTGCTAATCATATCCAATATGACTCTTGTCTCGGATTGATATCATATATCAAAACCGATTGTTGGGGTCAAAATCCCCTCCTCGAAGATTGATGAGACAAAAGGTCGGAGCAACGAAACAGACACCTATGTCCCGGCAGCAAGCCCACGGAATAGGATCGGACACCTATGTCTCGGCAGCAAGCCCATNTACGGACCGAGCTCTTGGTGTCCGGTCCGACGGATGAACTAGACTCTGTACAGGCTTCTCAAGACGAATCCAAGCATATTTTCCCGGCCAAAGGCGTCCATCAGGCTAGAACGTCGACATAAACTCAGCTGGACCACACCTTCGCGGGCCGGCCCAAACCGTCTTTCCGACCGTCGGGTCTCACCTCGGGAAACGTCCCGCCGTTCACGAAAAGACTTCACGCCGTTCTGGACATCCAAAAACATCGAGGAGTTTACTTAAA
>OVBB01001885.1:0-12817 GCA_900406415.1 Isatis lusitanica | reverse complement strand
CTGTTAATCCAGAGGCGGAAACATCTTTCTTCACGTGAAGTTTCCACATCATCTGTCATCATCTCAGCAAATGACGTTGACTTTGAACTGTCAACGGTCAATCCATTCCTGCAAAACAGAGAAAATAGCACTAGTAAAGTAGCAGAAACAGAGTCATTATGAGCCGACTCATTTGGAAACCCTGTCAAATCAGAGGCAAAATCAAATGTAACGAACAACACATTTTTTCACGCAACACCATCAAGATTTTTAGATAATTAATAGTCACAAACCCACTGGAAAAATGCTCTCATATTTTTTAAAGCAACCTGTTAAGTTTGCTGCTAACCTGTGCTGGAATATTTGCGCCACAAATGCAAGGTTGAGATTTGCTGAGCCATCCACTATATCTTTAGGAGAAAGGTATCTTTTACAATCCAACTTCTCAGCCTGCTCAAGAACCTTTTTCGCTCTTTCTGTGGGGTCTTGGGTCTCTAATGCCACATGTGTACTGTGTTCTGGAGCAAGAGCATTAAGCAGATACGCATATGCCTCTCCGTCCTGAAAACACAAAAGAAAGCTGAGGTTATGATCAACGACAAAGTGGAAATATGCATCACTGTCAAGACTGTTGTAACTTCATAACCAGAGGTGCTGGTCTAATATAAGAGAATATATGTTATTGAGGAGAAAGGGTAAGCAGAGTCAGATTACCTTCACATCTGAAGAAAAATTTGTAACCTGCTTTTCATAACCAGCTTTCTTCAGATGAAAATTCATCCATTTTAGCAAAACTTTTTCAGGAGCCAATCCCATGAGCTCCTCCGCATCCTGCAACGTCATGAAGATTTGATGTAGTTTCAATCTCATGATAATAAATACTCGTAGAAAAAAATTGAAAACACTTCAAACATTTTTTACCTGAGTGTCGTCCACTAATTGAAAAAGTGAAGGAGTTTTCTTAAAATTGAGATCAGCCAGCATTTGGATCTGATATTTTGCCACAAGAACAGACAAAAATTTCGGTAAGTTTTATAACAAGTCAACATCAAACAAAATGAAACCATCACATGACACCTAGAAATGGAATCGCTTAAGGTGAGTACCTTGATAATCTGAGATATCAACCCAAGTACGAGATATGGCTGCAAAGGAAAAGAAGAATTAAAATTGGAAGATCATGTAACCAGAGGAACAAACGATTAATAATCCTTATTTCTCAGGGACTTTACTCACTCTTCCTTCAGCTATGTCCTGTGTTCCGATGTTGACCACTGTGCAGCCAATTGCTTTGGCAGAATTGAGACCTAAGGTAAGGTTCTCATTCCTTTCCCATGGGTTAAGCATTTTCTTCGTGTTGATAGCTCGTTCGTCGATGGTCCCAGGAACAGCAACATTTATAAGCTTACTGCAAAAAGTAACAAGTCATGACCACTAAGAATGAACAGTAAAAACTAAACTTACAGTATCCGAGGAAGAAAGGCATAGATATACATACCACAAAAGAACACCATCTTTAACAAGATCAAAGAAAGCATTCGTAGCTGGATCAATAGGAAGGTAGCTCTTCAAGAAAGGATCATCTCTCAGGTAATTGTTGATATGGGAAACATAGGAAGCCTTCTCGGATTCGTTAATGGCATGGTGAACCGTGGTAGTGCTAGTTTTGAGGAATGAAGAAGAACCTTTCGATCCTCCAGATTTCTCAACTCCTCGTGCTTGCACACTCAAAAACGCCTGTCAAATCGAACTAAAGCTGATTCAAAACCGAAGATTACCAAAAGGAACAATCAAAGCCGGTTAGAAAGATGAACTCACCCGGAGAAAAGTCTCGAAATCGACTTCTTCATCAACATTGGAATAAGACTTGTCAAGTACAGATTTGATCTCATCGGCATCAAAGGTGCCACTAAAAGCGTTCAGCTTTGCGAACACAGGAGGTAAATCTCCGACGGTGAAACGATCCAAGAGCGTTTTATTCGAATTAAACTATACAAAAACGCACCAAGAACAAAAAACAAGGAAAGTTTCAAAATTTCAAAATCGTATAATACTTATTTGAATCAGGAACGAACGTGAAATTACCTTTGATTTAAGGGTTCGTAACTCCACTTGTGTAAACTGGCTCTGTAACCATGGATCAGAGACGAGAACACCAACGTAACTAGACATTTTCGCTTTCTCTCCGCAGAATCAAATTATATCCAAAAACAAATCCCTGCAACATCCATATCGTTAATCGAACACGAAAGGAGACATCTGAGATTCGATTACACGCAAAGCAACGATTTGAATTATGCATCGATCGGAATAAATGGCGATAACAGATGATGAAATCGAGGATGATTGATGATGTATAGACCTTTTTTTAGAGACGACGGGATTGAAGGTGGTTCGTGTTCATGACTCGGATTGAATGCAATTTGGTTGATGCGTGAAAGAGAGATCGGAGAAGCAATGAAAGAGGAAGATGAATTTTAAAAAGATTGAGAATTGAGAGAGGCACGACCTGCGACGAATGAAATGAAAATGACGAGTCAGAAAGAGAGAGAGACGATGATGGTGAGGGTTTCTGTTTAACAATTTATTTTTATTTATTAGTTTAATCATTCTCTTCCTCTTTTCTCCAACATTTCGGGGTGCAAATAGTTGTCAATTCTTTATTTATTTTATTTTAAGATACATTTATGATGTGTAAAACGAAAAATACATTTTTGTTGGGTCTAAGTCAAACTTCTCGTTTTCTTAATTGAAAAGCATTCTGAAACTACAAAAAGAAATTTGTGAATATCAATAATTTGGAAACAAAAAAATATTTTGGGAAAATATTTAAATAAATACTCATAAAATTTAATATTTAGTGTTAATGATTTTCAACTTTTCACATAAATCAAGATAAAAAAAATAGTAGAAATTGTGGTTGTTGAGTGTGGGTAATTTCTTCTACCATGTTTTGATTTTTCTTCTAGTTTTTATAATTCAGAATTATGTTTAACATCCCTATTTATTCTATTAGATTTAATATTTATTAGTCTTTACTTCAATAGTCTTCATTTTTTTTAGTTTTCACTCCAACTTTTAGGGGAGGGTGTTTATTGAATAGATAATTTGAAAAGATTCGAGATGATTTAATTTTTAATGAGTTTTTAGATGATTATGGGTGAATTAGGAAAATTGTTGTGATTTTAATTAAAAAAACTCTAGAATTATATCTAAAACATGTAATTTGTGATTTTATATTTTTAACTAATAAATTCCACCAAAACACTTTGAAATTGCAGCAACTTTATCACTCCAAATATCAAAGTAGTTTTTTAAATTACAAGTTCAATAACACTGGATTTTAAAGTAACTTTTTAAAATTCATGTTTAAATAACACTAGATTTGTCATTTTAATTCAAGTCACTCCAAATCTAAAATTAATGTATTTGCACAGTGTGTTGGAAATCTTTCAAAAACAGCATGGTGGAAATTTGTGTGTTCATTGCAGACGAACTCTAAACATCACGATATAATCATTCTTTATAGCTTCTACCAATGAAAAAATTGAAGTATCGACGAATAACAATGCACTCATGAACTTGTCCGAGATAGTACCAATTTCTTGGAAGGAAATTATGGGTTGATCCCATGGTAGTGAATCAATTTTCATTTGCTATCTGGTGAAAAAAGAAGATATTCAATAATTTTGGAATATAAACCTTCTCTCTAACATAATTTATTCTCCATTCTTTCTAACCTAAAACTAATCGTTATCTTTCTTATTAGCCAGCTCTAGCAGCTTTTTTGGCGCTGGAGTCAGGGGTGTTTCTTGCTTTTCTATTTTCTTGTTTCTTCTTTTTCCAAGCCTTTAGTTTTCGATGGCTAAAAAAGATTTTAAGCTGAGCGGTTTAGTCTCTCAGATCTTGCCGGATTTAGATGGTCGTGAGACTGGTGATCCCTGGTTTAAAGGATCAATGTGTGGCTCGTCTGCAATCCTCATCGGTTTTCCCCTCTCATTCTAGATCTATAGGTTGATATGACACTCGTCGGATCTGAATCTTACGATGATGTGCAAGCTTCTAATGGCTTATGTAGAATCCACTTAGATTTGGCTCCTGACCGATTCGATCTGTATCTTTTTCTCTTCGTGGGTATCGGTCTTATTCAAGTTGGATTCATTCGCCCTTGCCTCTACCTACTACACCTTATCGAGATCTCATTTTTCTCTTGCGCTTTTACCTAGACGTCATTTTCATCCACATTGCCGTATTCAGAAGAAATAAAGCTGCCTTACCAGATTATGAAGCCTAGGTTCCATGAGTTGGAAGTTAGTTTATACTCTTTCAAAGGAGGATTTTGTTATTGAAGTTTGGCCGGAAGCATTTTTGGTAAGGGCTTTTTGAAAAGATCTCAACTAGCATTGTACACTACAAAAAAAGATCATTTTGAATCATTTATTTGTAATATTCACATCAATTTTAAATGATGCAAACGACTTTTGCATCACTTAAATAAATGACTCTGAATGCGATGATGCCAATAATTTGCATCATTTTATTGTTAACTGATGTAAATATTAATCATATTTATGTCGATTATAATGATCGATGGAAGTATGTGTCAATTATAAAAAAAATGATGTTAACTTTTACATCAATTTATTAAGTGATGTTAGTATTAGTGTCAATTAAAACAATTGATTTTAATTGTTTATATCACTTATTAATAACTGTTGTAAAATTTGTATCAATTCGTAATTTTAATAATTGTATCATTTATAATTAGTGATTTGAAATATTGTTATCACTTGTATATAATTGATGTAAAATTAGTTTAAACTTTTATAATAATTTATTTAACGTAATTTAAAAATATATGATTAATAACGAATTTATTTTTAATAATTCTACAATTAATTTTGTAGCAAAAAATTGTTTTTGATATTAATAAAGATCTTGATAACAGAATTACAATTTTAATTATTTTTAATGGCAAAAATTATTTTTAATAGTAGATCTTGATAACAGAATTATGATTTTAATTATTTTTAATGGCAAATTTTATTTTTAATATTAGATCTTGATAACAGAGTACAAATATTAAATATAATTGAAATATTGTTTTAATACATCAAAATAAAAAAACGAATTTTTATTAACAAAAATGAAAAGAAATTACAAATCAAACTCAATTAATATAGGCCTAAATCATCAATATTCTTGCTTTTGNTTTGTATAATCAAGATCATCTGAAAATATATCATCATACTTAAAGATATTTCTATCCTACAAAAATTGAAAATATAAAAAGATTAAATAACAATTGTCATTTGAATTATAATAAACATTCAAAAAATATAGAAAAAATACTCTTCATCATGATTTTTATTTGCATCTCTCCATGATCTTGAAGTTCCCACCATGGCTTTACACTTTTTCTAACCCAAATTGTTATGAGTATGAAAACTATTCTATATATAACATAAAAATGTATAATATGAAGATATATATGAGAGAAAATGGTTTTAGAAGATGATTAAGAGATATCAATAATCACATCTGTGGATGGTGGAAGAAAATGAAGATGGCTGATTCCCACAAAAAGAAAATGAAAATGGCTTGATGAGAAAATTATGAGAATATAAAAGAACGTAACTAATTAGTTTTTGAGATATTGAAAATATCCCTATATCTATGGAACAAAATATATTCTATATATATGTATTTTTAATGGAATATAATTTTATTTACAAAAGAGGCATTAAATATGAAATTAACTACTAGTATTTAATTGTGGCAATAGTTTTTATTTTTTTATTATAATAAAAACATGTATATATATCAATTATATTATTTATGCAAAATTAGTTTTATTTAGTGTCAAAATTTTTAACTGATGCAAAACTACGTAGTTTTGTGTTGTTGGTGTGAGTTTAGTTTTGTGATATGATTAAAACAGTAACAAGTGTGAATAGATATATATTGAAAGAAAATGTTCATAAAACAAAGTCTCTGATTCCTTTAACCATAGTCACAGTGTGATTCTGGATATCGAGGAATTGTACAAACGACGAAAAGCAAAAAGATGAAGGCAACAAGAAAAATTTTAGATATTGATAAAATTTTAGTCGGCAGAAAATCTTTGTAAATCTCCTCATGTGCGTTTTTTGGAAGCAAGAGAATTGAGCCCTCCATGTGGCAACAATAAACCGTGTGTTATTTACTGTATAACGATTACTTAGCTCACCGTGGTGCTAATTATCGTATCAAAGCTCCCTCCTTGAAACAACCTTGTCCTCAAGGTTGAGATCCTGAAACTTTTTCTGCAAG
Organism: Isatis lusitanica; assembly: GCA_900406415.1. NCBI lineage: Eukaryota > Viridiplantae > Streptophyta > Magnoliopsida > Brassicales > Brassicaceae > Isatis > Isatis lusitanica. The sequence continues at coordinate 6,526 of OVBB01001885.1, read as the reverse complement.
TTGAAGAGGAATTCCCAAGTGGCTTGTGCTTCAGCCTAACCGTTTGACGCTTCAGGATGAAAGCTGGTCGTATGATGCTCGTAGCCTCATTGTGATCTGGCAACTCAGTAGAAACAACTGGTCCTTCTCCAACCCTGAGCTTCAATTGCGAGATATGAAAGACGAGATGAATCATTGACGTAGAGGGGAGAGCAAGCTTGTAAGCCACCTTACCAATCTTGTCAACAACTTTATATGGACCAAAATACTTGGGTGCCAATTTCTGTTTACGTCGCAAGACCACAGAACCTTGCCTATACGGCTGGAGCTTGACAAAAACCATAACACCGATGTCAAAACTCCTCTCTGAATGGCGACGATTTGCAACTTGTGTCATTTTGTGTTGAGCGCGAAGTAAATAAAACTTGAGAATGAGGAGAATTTGTTCATGCTTTTCCAAACTCCGAGCCACAGCTATCACCTTAGATTCACCGGGAAGGTAAGGCAAGTGTTGAGGAGGTGGACGCCCATAGACTGCCTCAAATGGTGTCAACTGCGTAGAAAAATGGTAATTGGTGTTGTACCAATACTCTGCCAGAGAGAGCCGTTTAGACCAAGCGTGAGGCGTGGCTGAACACATACCACATACAAAAGCAGAGGGCATGCCAAAACTCCAAAACGGCAATAATAACCAGCTAAACCCAATAATCCCCTTAACTGTTTCAGTGTCTTAGGAACGAGTCACTCCTTAACATCTTTAATCTTCTCTGGATCTGTAGAAACTCCATCCGGAGTAATAAAATGGCCCAGATAATCAACACGTCGTGTTAAGAAGGCACACTTGGACCTTTTTGCAAACAGTCTTTCTTTACGCATAATTTCAAAGACCTGTTTGAGGTAAAGTAGGTAAGAATCAACAGTGGAGCTGTAGATCAATATATCATCAAAGAAGATCAATACAAACTTCCAAGAATTCATGAAACACCGTATTCATCAGGCTTTGAAATGTTGTGGGGGCATTGGTAAAGCCAAAGGGCATGACCAGATATTCGAAATGTCCACTATGTGCTTTAAAAGCCATTTTGTGAATATATGTGGGATCCATACACACTTGGTGATAACCAGAGCAAAGATAAATCTTTGAAAACACAGAGAAACCACCAAACTCATCCAATATATCCTCAATAAGTGGAATAGGAAACCTGTCCTTCACAGTCATACCATTGAGGCCTCTATAATCCACACAAAGACGCCATGACCCATCCTTCTTATTTACCAAGACCACTGTAGAGGCATATGAGCTTGAACTCGGTTGAATAGTTCCTTGATCCACCAGGTCATTCACCAACTTATCTATTTCAGTCTTTTGGTGAGAAGCATAGCGGTATCGGCGTTTATTAATCGTATTAGAATCAGCCACGAGGGGAATCTTGTGGTTATGGTGCAAGCGGAATGGAGGTAGTTTCGTAGGTTCAGCAAATATATCACCAAAGTCAGACAACAAGCCATCCAATGCTGGTAATGGGGTACCGTTCTCCTCATGGGTGTGCATCATGTTAAGTTCGAGCAGAGCTTCAGAGTCTCCCTCTATCACACACAACATATACAATTGTACCTCATCTTTGTTCAACTTCTGTAACTTGGCTGCCTTAATGGAACCAACAGAGTCGGGATATATGCCATAGAGGACCACCTTGTGACTTTCGTGTTGGAACTTCATAACAAGTGTGGAGAAGTTAATTGTAATGTCGCCCAACTGAATCAACCACTAAACTCCAAGAACCATATCACAACCATTCAAAGCAATTACCATCGCATCAGCTTTGAACTCTGTATGCTGGAACATCCAAGTAAATCCCCCGACCTTGCTGAGCATATTAATGCGAGATCCACCAGCGAGTTTTAATTTAATGGCTCCACTTGTTGTAATGTATAGCCCAACTTACTTGCTGTTCTCTCATCTAAGAAGTTATGAGTGGAACCGGAATCAACCAGAAAGAACAGATTCTGTTTGCCATAAGTTCCTTTCACCCGGAGTGTGTTGTAGCTCGAGAATCCCGTCATCACATTCAGATAAATGTGAGCTACTTCGCCTTCATCAGTTAAGTCATCACAATCATCAAGCACTGGTAAATCCTCAGGCTGCCGCTTTCATAAACTACAAACAAGGTTTTTGGTGAGTGTTCACATGCTTCTTAATGAACTTCTCGGGACACCAATAGCACAAGCCCTTTGCTCTCTTCTCTGCCAACTCATCAGTGTTTAGGATAGTCCCCAATAGCTGTCGGAGTCTTTGGTGTATCAGATTTAGTCACCTTTGGCTGAGACCAGGAAGTCTTTGTTGTCACAGTACCCTGAGAGGGTTGGCGACCTTTGGACCCAGAGGTGAACGGAGTCGGGGGTTCCAAAGCAAACTCGTAAAGCCTCCCTAGTTCAAGGCATTCTTTGACTATCATGGTTTAAACATACGAACCATCCCTGCATCTTGGCGCTCAAACCAGCCAAATATATACGATCTAAATATTCCTCAAACATAGAAATCTTGGCCATAACTCCTCAAACTTCCTATTATACGCCAAGATACCATCATTTTCAACCAGATTCTTAAGTTCAGCCACTGGATCCTCCATTAAATCCTCAAAATGTCTCTTAATGATTGCCTTATAAACGTTTTTATTCCCGAAATCAGAACCTCAGCCTGAAACAACGCTCGATGTCAGTTAGAAGCCTCACCATCCAAATGAATCGAAATCAAACCCACCATAAGATCATCCGGAGTGTGGTCCAGCTCGAAAAATTTCTCAACCTTAAACAACTAATCCAACACTTTATCGCCATCAAAACAAGGAAATGCCACCTTACCCAAACGTGTTAATGCCGAATAAGTCTTGCCGTGACAAATGGAGTGACCGGAGCTATCACCGCGTTTATTGTCGGAAAAGGGTCTCTGCACAAACTCAGGGGAAGAAACACGATCCTCCATTTTCTTCATTGCTGTAAACAGATCTAACCTCACATGTGTTCAGCTTGCCTTGTTGATCCATAATCCAGTGTTCAAAATTCTCAAAACGAGAATCCATGCCAGAAAGCCGATTGGCGACCTGAGAGAAACGAGATCCCATAGTTTCTTTAAACTCCCGGTACATCGCCTCTGCATTACGCACTGTAGCTCTCGTCGCAGACACCATTAACACAATCCAAGAAAAGACTGGCTTCTGATACCTTTGATATGATTAAAACAGTAACAAGTCTGAATAGAGAGAAAATGTTCATAAAACAAAGTCTCTGATTCCTTTAACCACAAAATCAATGTGATTCTGGATATCGAGGAATTGTACAAACAACGAAAAGTAAAAAGATGAAGGCAACAAGAACAATTTCAGATAATGATAAAATATTAGCTGGCAGAAGATCTTTGTAAATCTCCTTATGCGCGTTTGTTGGAAGCAAGAGAACTGAGCCGTCCATGTTGCAACGATCCAACCGTGGGTTATTTACTGTATAACGGTCACTTAGTTCACCGTAGTGCTAATTACCGTATCATTTTGAGTTAAATCGTTTATTTGTTAGTGTTAGCTTCAATTTGTTGTGGCTATAGATTCTTTTATGGCCATGTGCTGTAAATTGACACTTTCTGAGCTTTTTTGGACTTCAGTCTCTATGGATGTATGTTTATCCCTGGAAAAGTGATGTTTTTTTCCAACTTCGTATTCCATGACTGTTTAGTCTGTTTTAATAAAAATTTCAAATGAAAAAAGAAAAGGAAAGTAAAACTCTGGAACAGTGGTGGGCCTACAGGCTTTAGTGAAGCCCAAATAAAATTTCCTAAAATAACAATAAACACAAAAAAAAGTTGTAAATCCTAACGGAAAAGAATGAGAGTTTTCGCTTAATCTCTACTCAAATGCGTTGAAGATCTGTTCAGCGTAAAAAGCGAAACCCTCTCCCAAATCGATCTCTCCTGTGAAGTGATGATGATGATGATGATTCGCTCTCTATAAACTCCCGACGAGATTCGTTTCCTCCCCCGCAAAACCATGAAACTCCGGTCATGTTTGAGAATCCAGCAACGATCTCTTCCAACAGTCCTCATCTTCGGAAATCTGGTAGCAAATCTGTCTTCGTTGATCCTGGTAAAAGCCCAATCTCACTCCTCATTCAATAATGCATGCTTCGATGCTTTGGATCCTGAGAGATTTTCGCAACAAAGCTAGAGGCATTAATCTGATCTGATGCAAAGAGATTCGATTTGGGTTTTTTGCTTTTTCGTTCTCAGGTGTAAACGGGCTTTTAGGTGGTGTATCGGAAATGGGTGACCTCAAGGGATCGACTTCACCACTTCATATTACAACAATGGTTCCTTCTCCGATATTCCTTTGGAGATTTAAGGTTTGCTTTTTCAGAAATTACGTAAGAGCATATGTTTCTGCAAACAAAAATTCAACCTTTTTTTGCTCACTGGAATTAAATTTACAGGTTGTTTTGTTCCTATTTTGGGCTTTATGTTGCTGCAAGGTAAGTGATTTTTACGGTCAATTTATTGCTGTTTAAATGTGAATTTTTCTGTTCTTGATCATTTGATTGTCTTGTTTTGAATAGATTGGTTGGGATTCAGTTATGAGAATGAGTATCGACCTGCGAGATTTATTTTTGTACGAAGCGTTTCTTTATTACAATCCTCTTCTTCTTGTGGTAAGTTTTGGAGTCTACTCTATTTTGGTGTTCTGGTACATAGACCTCTTTTCTCATAACTTCTCGCTTTGTGGCCTTTCTGAATGCTTCAGACTATGATGGTTTGGCTGTGGGGAGTGAATTTATGGGTGTTCTCTCAAGGAAGTGTCAATTATTCCAAAGTCTTTGATCTCGACCATAACCACCTTACTCATCGAGAGATGTGGAAGGTACTTCACTTCAAATTTTTATTCTTAAAGATTGCAAACATAACAGTAGACACGCTCTCTCTCTATTTCCGTATTCTTCTCAGTTGTTCGTTTTGGTTTGTGTAACTTTTTTTCACTGCAGTGTAGCATGTGGATGACAATCATTGTCCCTACTAGCATGACTGCATACCTATATCTGTATTCTCATGGTGAAGTATCTTTGGCTGCTTCACAACCGGTTAGCTTTCTGCCCTTTATGCCCTTCTTTGAATCTTTATTCAAATCTTGTGTACTGGTTTACTCTGTTTCCTCTTTGTATGTTAGATAGATCTGCTAGTTGTATGTCTAAGGTTTATCTTGTCACTGCTGCAGGTGCTCCTGTACATTGCTTTTGCTTTGGTTCTGATATTTCCCTTCGACATTTTCTACTTGTCAAGTCGATATTTTCTGCTGAGAACATTATGGAGGATAGCTTTTCCACTGCAGGTAAAGTGATAGACAGCTATTGATTGAAATTAACTTTCCAGTGACATAAATCTAGGTTTTTGCTTCATAGCTGGTAAGAGAAGTGCTATGCCATATGTGTTTTGTTCAAACTCTTTAAACATAAAATTCATTTAAGAATGGAGATCTGATGCGAGTTTTTTTTATTTCACAGCCAATTACATTTCCAGACTTCTTTTTGGCAGATATTTTGACCTCCATGGTAAAGGTATGAAATTTCAAATCGTTTTGTGACAGAGCTAGCTTGCCTCTAATAATTAGGATATTGGTAGCAAGAGACTTAGTGTAACCGGTGTCTTTTTATCAATGTATCTGGCCAAGGAATGGAAGTGCTTCCATGTTTCTCTTTTACATTTTACTTTGTGCCAATAACTACTGTGCTCCATTCATGATTGGCATCGGTAATTATTTGCAGGTGTTTTCCGACTTAGAGCGGTCCGTCTGCCGGATGGTGCATAGACAGGTAATTAGTTTACTCGGTTCCATTCTTTTCTATGCTCTGGAAGAAACATAGATGGATCTGAAAAACTTGTCCTCCAAGATATGATATATTAACTAATATAGATCAGAAATCTCTCAAGCTGGATTAATTAGTTCCATTATTTCCTATGCTCTGGAACAAATATATCGATCTGTAGCACGGAAAATTTACCTTTCGGTCTTCAAGTTTTGCTGATGAACCGATGGAATCCAACCTGCACGGGTTTCATACTGTCTTCTCTGTAGTGCAATGATGCGATATTATCAAGTTAAAGAGATTTTCTGGACTTTCAGGTCGCAACAATTGCTTGGTTTGAAGCTGACGCTGTCTGTGGCAGTCATCAGATTGCAATCCCTTTGGTTCTTGTTTTCCCCTACATTTGCCGTCTTTTGCAATGTCTTCGACAATACAAGGACACAAAGGAAAAATCATCTCTTTTAAATGGTAAAAGCCTAACCTATGAGCATTAATGTTCAATTGTCCCGCATTATTAAAAAACCATTATCTTTTCCTATCTTATAGATGCTCTGTGATTTTTGTCTTTTTTTCAGCCCTGAAGTATTCAACAGCAGTGCCTGTGATATTCCTTTCTGCGCTTAAATATCACGTGATGCCTGAGAGCTGGACATCTTTTTACAGACCTCTCTGGCTTTTCTCAAGCGTCATCAACTCACTGTACTCA
>OVBB01001884.1:0-12823 GCA_900406415.1 Isatis lusitanica | reverse complement strand
ACCAAGCCCTGGGACTTTTCTTGAGTCCATAGATTGCTTTCCTCAATCTAAACACTTTGCTTGGAGCAACAATGTCTTCAAGGCCTGGTGGGGGTCTTATATATACTTCCTCCTCTAGTTCTCCTTGTAAGAAAGCATTCTTGACATCTATCTGCCACGAGTTCCAAGAGAGATTAGCAGCTAATGAAAGAACAACTCTTACAGTGGGTAACTTGGCAACCGGAGCAAAGGTGTCTTTGTAGTCGTGGCCATAAGTTTGTCTAAAGCCCCGAGCCACCAGTCTTGCTTTGTAACCTTCAATGTCGCCATTACTTAGGTGCTTGATAGTAAAGACCCATCTTGATGTCACATCTTGATGACCAGAAGCATGAAAGGAAGGTGATAAGTGCGTCGAAGTGAACATAGCCGGCCACTGACAATGTCCCAATCACTTTTACAGGAGCGGACACTGTGGGACTCGACATGCCTCATAACCATCCCCTCGTCATGGATCTCCGCATCCAAAACCTCGATGTCGGTTGAGACTGGGCGCTCGATCAATTTATCTATAAAGCTACACCACACAACATGGAAATCAGAGACGACCAAATCAAGCCGGTCCCAAAAGTTCTCACGGGATTCATGAGTGAGTCTTCCTTGACTATCGGAATGATCAAGCTACCAGTCCAGGTCGGTGGCATCACCAGGTGGCTCAAGTTCAACGTGATTGACCGACCCACGATCTACAAAGCCATAGTTGGAAAACCTTGAATTCATTGATGAAGACGGTGACTTCGACCTATCATCAATGCCTGAAATTCCCGTACAAGGATGTAATCATCACAATTAGAGGAAGACAACGCGTTGCTCAGTCATGCTTCATCACAGAGAAAAAACTGTGCAAACCGCATCCGCCGGCCTTCCGGTCTCTCCGCATGAAAAGCCAAAAGTGACCTTGTTGTTTAAGTCAACATCAACAAAGAACGTCTGGAGTGTTGGATCAACATCGGTTCCAATATTCCCGCTTCATTCAAAGACGAGCTAGTCGAGTTCCTCTTCGACAACAAGGCAACCTTCGCGTGGTTGCCAGTGATATGCCCGACATCGATCCAAGGATCATTTGCTACGAGCTCAACATCGACCAAATTTTCAAACAATTAAGCAAAAAAGATGAAAGCTCGGTCATGAACGCGCCCAAGTCGTTAACAAGGTGGATGAACTGCTCAAGACAGGTTCTATTGCCAAGGTCCAGTACCCTGACTGGCTTGGCAATCCGGCTGCGATGAATAATAGAACAGTAAATGGCGCATATGCGTCGATTTTATCGACGTCTACAAAGCGTGTCTCAAAGACAGTCTCCTGCTGACACACAACGATCGCCTCGTTGAAGCCACCGCCAGTAATCAACTTCAATCGTTTATGGAAGACTTCTCTGGCTACAACCAGATTTTCATGCATCCCAAAAATAGTGAAAAGACGGCTTTCATCACTGACCACGACACGTATTACTACAAGGTCATGCCATTCGGGCTGAAAAACGTCGCTACCACTTATAAGTGGCTTGTCAATAGGATGTTCAAGGAACACATCGGGAAAACGATGGAGGTGTACATGGACGCCATGCTCGTCAAATCCATGATCGCTGAAAATCACATCAAGGATCTCAGCCAATGCTTCAACATCCCAACTCGTACATGCTGACGCTCAACTCGACCAAGTGCACCTTTGCAGTCACTTATGGGGAGTTTTTGGGTTACCTCGTCACCAACCGTGAGATCGAGTCCAATCCAAAGCAATCTCCACAATCTTGGAGCTCCCTTCACCAGAAAACACTCGGGAAATGCAACGCCTCACTATAAGGATCACCGCCCTCTACTGATTCATCGCCCAGTAAATTGATAAATGTCTCCTGTTTTATCAGTTTCTCTGCGGAAACAAGCGTTTTCAGTGGGATGAGAAGTGCGAGGATGTGTTCCTCAACTCAAAACATATATCTCGACTCCCTGATCCTCGTAAAGCCAGAAGAAGGCAAGACCTTCTATCTTTACATCACCATCTCAACAACGACCGTCAGCAGCGTGCTCGTAAAAGAGGACCGCGGCGAACAACGACCAATCTTCTACGTTAGCAAAACACTCGACGGTGCAGAGTCTCGCTACGCCACCTTGGATAAGTTAGCCCTTGCTGTCGTCACCTCGGCCAGGAACTTTGTCCTTACTTCCAATCTCACACCGTTCACATGCTAAGCAACCAACCGCTTCGCACGATCCTTCACCGCCCAAGTCAATCGGGACGACTAGCGAGATGGGCCGTGGAACTCCCAGGGTAAAACATCGAGTAAGCACGAAGGTTTAAGTTCTCGCCGACTTCATTATCGAGCACCCCGCCGAGGTCGTCCACAACGCTCTCCCGCAGAAGTCAAAGTGGACTCTGCATGTCGATGGCTCGTCGTCTCGGCAAGGCTCTGCCGTCGGCATCAAACTCGAATAACCCACAGGCTAAGTTCTCAAACTGTCCTTTTGTCTCGAGTTCGCAGCTTCAAACAGAGAAGCCGAATACAAAGCCCTCATCTCGGCCTTCGCCTCGCTCAGGGAATTGGAGCCACTCACATCCATGCTTATTGCGACTCCCAGCTTGTCGCCAATCAATACAACAGCAAGAATGAAGCTCGGAACGATCGCATGGATGCATATCACAGAGTCGTGAAGGATCTTGCTGCAGAATTTGAGTAATTCGAGCTCGCCAAGATTCCTAGCGCAGAAACGCTTCCGCCGACACAATCTCCACAATCGGCTCGAACAAAGAAGAAGATTTTCGCCGATCGTCCCAGTCGCCAGCATCCTTGAACCAAGCATTGAGTTATCAAAAGGATTCTGTGCAGCCATTCGTGATGACGAGGAAACCGATTGCAACGAAGTCGGTCAACATGATCCATTAAATGCGATAAAACAACCGACGGTGTGCCAGATTGGAGACATAAAATCATTCGCTTCATCACAAACGACAAAGCACCAATCAAAAGATGGGCAGCTCGAAGACTCAAAGCATGTTCTGCCCATTACACGGTTATCGAAGGCGACCTCTTCCGATTGAGTGCAGCTGGAGCCCTTCTAACTTGCATCAACGAAACGAGACGTACCGTGTCATGGTCGAAACTCATGACGACGTAGGAGGAAACCATTCAGGGGATGCGCCCTCACGCTCAAACTAAAGAAGCACGGTTTCTTTTGGCCTTCATTTAGGCATGGGCATTCGGGTACCTGTTTGGGTTCAGGTTCAATTCCGGGTTTCGGGTTTGATGATTTAGGTTCCATTCGGGTATTTTAGAATTTCGGTTCGAGTTTGGGTTCGGTTCGGTTAAATTCGAGTTCAGATCAGGTACCCAAAAATTTATATAAAAAAATAAAAATTAGTTAAATTTAAATTAATTAAATTTGACAAATATAGCTACAAGTTTCATATATATATATATATATATATATATTTATTTATTTTTGATATTTTAGTTATTCTTGTCTAAAATTAATTCATTTATTTGGATTCCTTTATGAGAATTTGTCAAAAAATACCACTTTCATCATACACATTTTCAAAAATACACTTCATTCCATTCTTTACGATATTTTCAAAAATACACTCATTTCCATACTTTACAAAAATGAAGGTTTAGGGTTTACGATTGAAAATTTAGGGTTTAGAGTTTACGATTTAATGTTTAGGGTTTACGATTTAGGGTTTAGGGTTTACGAATTAGGGTTTAGGGTTTACGATTTAGGGTTTAGGGTTTACGATTTAATATTTAGGGCTTAGGGTTTAGGGTTTAGGGTTTACGATTGAGGGTTTAGGGTTTATGGTTTAGGGTTTAGGGTTTAGGGTTTACGAATTAGGGTTTAGGGTTTACGATTTAGTGTTTAGGGTTTAGGGCTTACGAATTAGGGTTTAGGGTTTACAATTTAAAGTTTAGGATTTCGGGTTTAGGGTTTACGAATTAGGGTATAGGGTTTAGGGTTTACGAATTAGGGTTTAGGGTTTAGGGTTTAGAGTTTAGGGTTTAGGGTTTAGGGTTTAGGATTTATGAAATAGACGATTTAGGATTTAGGGTTTAGGGTTTGTGAATCTAAACCCTAAACCCTAAATCTTAAGGATTTGTGAATCTAAACCCTAAACCCTAAATCGTAAACACTAAACCCTAAATCGTAAACCCTAAAAGTTAAACCCTGAATTGTATACCTTAATGGAAGATTTGCCCTAAAAAAGTTTAAGAGTTTATAGAGCTTTATAAAAAAGTGTAAAAATGAAAATGTCTTCTTTAGAAGTGCAAAACTGAAAAAGTGTACCAAAAAAAATGCATTTTTGAAATTTCCCCTTCTTTTATCAAATCTAATTATTATTAATATTTTAGGTATATAATTGTATTTTAGTTATTTCGGGTATCCAATCGGTTCTCGGTTCGGGTCGGTTCGGATTCGGGTTTTCGGATATTAAAATTATGGACATATTCATGTATTTTTTACGAATTTCAGTTTGGGTTCGGTTCTACTTTTTGGTTCGGATTGTTTTTTTTGCCCAGGCCTACCTTCAATGATCACCGACTGCCACGGTTCTATGATCCATGCTCCATCCAAACTCCTTACGTCTTGTCCTCCGTATCCATTCATGTGTTGGGCTATGGACATCGTCGCTCGTCTTGCCAACTTGAGACAACATAAGTTACTGCTCATCATGACAGATTACTTCACAAAATTGGTTGAGGCCAAGGCCTATGCCTTGATAAAGGACCACGACGTCCAAATTTTCGTCTGGAAGTTCATCATTTGCTGCCATGTCACGGACAACAGCTCTCAGTTCATTTCGAACATATTCGAAGGATTCTGCGCCAAGTGGGGATTCGCCTCAACAAATCAATGCCTGTTATACCCAATTTTATGGCCAGGCTGAAGCAACAAAAAAAACTATCATCGACGGGCTCAAAAAGCACCTCGAATCAAAGAAAGGACTTTGCCGAAGAGCTCGACGGTGTCTTTTCGTCTCATCGAACAACTCAGCGCCAAGGTACGGGAAAAACTCCCTTTTCCTTAGCTTACGGGTGCAAGGACTTGGCCCCAGCCGAAGCGAACCCTCTGACCCTTCGACACAAGATGATTCCTCAACATCCCGAGATCAATGAGGCGATGCGCATCGATAACCTCAACACGATCGAAGAAACTCGGAACCAAGTCCTTCTTGGGATGCAAAAACTATCAACATCAAACGGCTCGCTACTACAACAAGAAAGTTCGTCACATGCACTATGAGGACAACAAGAAAGTTTGTCAAAGGTCCTTCAAGGAAGGCAACCTCGTCCTATGCAAGTTCTACTGAAAAAAAGGAGTATCGTGCCGGTAAGCTCGGCGCATCGTGGGAGGGTCCTTACCTCGTCGCCAAGATCGTCCGACCCGGAGTCTGCAAACTCATGAAGAGGCCAGGCAAAGCCGTCCTGCGTTCTTGGAACATCCACAGCCTCAAACGGTTCTATTACAAAGTCCATCAAGACAAAGTGACTTAAAAAAAAAACGAGCTACACTCTTTGAAACTGAACTATGATTTGCTTGATCCCCTTTCAGGTATGTTGGCAGCCTCTAAAAGGGTTCAGCTATACATCAACAAAAATATTTTTCGCCAAAACACTTGTTTTCAGAGCTTCGCTAAAAATTCGGCACTTTGCCACTCTTTTACACCATGATCGGTCACCATCACTTAAGTTTATCAGTAACTTTCAAAATTGCTCTGAGCCTCGCTCGGACGTAGGCGATTTTGCTTAGCTCTTAGCTAGACTTTATATGGTCCTCCTGGCCAGGCGATCAATATATCATTTTTAAGTCGGGTCATCCCAGAACCTCCCGATATTACGATTGACCCACAAACTGCATCGGTGTTCAATCTCAGGAGCGTATATTTAACGATTGAAATGCTCCATGCTCCATGGAATATCTTTCGAATTGTAAGACGAGCCGGGGTAAGCGTTCGTCGAAGCGAGCAAATGTTAGCCTCACACCACATATATCGACTTACCTAGACAAATCAAGGAGCTGGTCTATTCCGAAATAGAAGTGATCTTGAGCTCGTCGATACTACTTAGCTCTGTCCTTTCCTAGCGACAGTACTCGTGAAACACCTAAGTTATTACTCGTGACTATTACTTGTGAAACGTCTAAGTTATTTGAGGTATTGGAGAACCAAATTTTTCATTAACTTTAAAAACAAAAGCTTATCGGCGTTACAAACGAAACGACGTTAAGATCTACATGTTGGACCTCAACTCCACAAAATAAGATAAAACACTAATCTAGATGACCACGTCGGTCTCCTTGTTTTTTTTATCCTCAGCAGGATCTTCAGCGGTTCTCTCAGCATCTTCCTCCGCAGCAGGAGTACTTTGCCCATCAGTCGTCCCAGACTTAGGTCTACAGGAGGGTGTCACCTCATCCACGACGGTTGGTGCATCCAGTTCACCTTCAGCGAAGGTGATCTCATATATCACCTCAGCGGCAGTCTCCCACTTCTTCTCCTTATCCTTAAGTTTGGCCACCATCTCGGCAGGGATGTCCAATCCTTTATCCTGAATAGATCGGGCGAAGGTTAATGTCCCTTCGAACTGCGCGGTCATCGCGACCACCTTCTCAACTTCCTCTCTTTGGGCGAGATACCCTTTCACTGTTCGACTTTGACCTCCGTTCTTATAGACTTGTGTAGTCTCTTTCTCTCCTTGCAAAGACTCTTCGCCGCCTTCTGTTTGGCTTTCGCTGCAGTGTCTCTAGTGTCTTCTGCCTCGGCGTGTTTGGACTTCAGCAAGGTAACCTATTCGGCCGCCTCGACGATTTCGCCCTTCAGAGCATAGAGCTCACCATTCTCCAGAGTGAGCTTCTCATTTGCCTCGGCAAGACGAGTTATCTCCCAATGCTCCCACTCCAGCTCGTCTGCAAGTTCCTTCGCCTCTTTCTGCGATGCCTTCAGATCACAGTCATATTTACCTACCAGGTAGCTCCCGTTGTTCAGCGCCCTTATTGCATCTCCGGAACTCAGTTCGTAGAACATGTAGTGCGTGAGTTCTTCGTGTTCAACCCGTCTATCTTATTCTCTTGACGAGATCGGAACAACATGCATTGTCCCCGGCTATCGGCTCCACACCATTATAGCGGATTTCAAACCCGCAAGGGTTAGGCTTCACGACTTTCCTCACTTTTCGAGGACAGCCTTCCTCGCCCGCCGCGGGCGCGTCTTTCTTAGGGTTCTCTTCCGCGTAGATCCCCGGATCATTGTTCAAACCTTGATCTTCAGCGGGATTTACTTCATAATCCGAAGTACGCTCCACATGTCGTCCACCCGTACTGGTGTAATACATGGTTCCCCATCAGTTAGACTTTCCCCTTTGACGACGACGTGCTCCGCAACGACGCTGGCCTCTCTTCGAGTTTTTGCCACGGGAAAAATTGGCGGGACAACCTCATTAATTTCGAGAATGGAGTGAGTCACTCAGAGTCCACCTGACAATTCTCCCATGATGTTCACCAGCTCGTTAGCAAAGCTGCAGAATTTCCTCTTTTCAATTCCCATTCTGGAAGCCGTAACTGAACCCTTGGCAGCACGTCTACTCGCGCGCTAAACTCTCTCGGCAGAGACCAAAGGCCACGTCTGGTGACTAATCTCCGAAAACCGTCGAACGATCTCTAGAAAATCCTCAGGATAAGGGTCTCTGATCCACGACTTATCTGCATAAAAACAAACAATCATGATTACGTACATCGAATATAATTCGAAGGAATAACTACGAATAACTACTGATTGACAGGCTCCACTCAGTCTGAATCTCTATGTCTAGGTTGGCTACGGAAAAAACGTCCTTCCACAGAAAAAGTAACTCTCCCTCGACTCATATACTTTAGACCTCACTCCAACGAAAATGATATTGAACTTAGGCCTGGCTTGGAGATAGAAGAAACCAAGTGACGCTTTCCCCGCGGCTTTAATCGAGGTTATCTCCTCGAATATCTGAAACTGAAGCGGGAGCTCGTTCTCTGATGCCAGAGTCATTAGCCCGACCATATGATACATTGCAGCGTGTGTCAGCTGCGTTGGCGCCATCTTTCGCGTTCGACAGTACCCAAAAAGGAGATGGGCAAGCGGGAATTGCAGGTGAATTTCTATGAAAAAGCAATGGTGCACGCAGAAAAATCCCAGAGGAGCATCCCAAGGTCTCTCTTTGGGTCCAGGCACGACGAAAGTGACCCTCAGATTTATCACACAAATTTTCCTCAGGTCGACTTACCTATCAACGGTCACTTTCGATGGTAAGCCATTGAAGATATTACCCGTGATTTTCGGTAACCTCGGCACCCTCTTTTTCCTCTTCCGACGTGCAGCTTTTTTGTCCTCGTACGGGTCATGGATCAGGTCGTCATCTTCAATATTGGAATCTTCTGCTTGACTCTCGACCTCATCTACAAGTTTTTCTTCGTTTGCCGCCCAGGCGTAGGAATTCCTTTCTTCAAGTCCTCGTCGATCAGGCTGGGAATTTGAATCAGACTGCTCGGCTCGGCTTGTTCGAATCCGAGCTTAAACCTTCGATCTTCGACCTCTTCAGCATTTGGGTACAAATGTTCTCACGAATGCACTGATCTGGCAGAAGAATAGCTTGAAGGGGAACCCATTCCTTTCCAGGGAATGAAGAACAGCGGCGGAGCTAGCAATCGGAAAAAGAAGAAACAAGGAGAGAGAAGAGAGCTCTACCTTTCGCGAAAATGAGGAAGTGAAGAAATGAAGTTGAAAGAAACCAACTTCGGGTTTTATAGAGGAGAGAGACGAAGAATTCGAGGTAATCATTTTGGAGTGTCGCTTTGACCTCTGCCGCTCCTTTTTATCATCGATCATTAGGGTTAATGGATGATGCATAAGTGACGTGTGATCTCCTGCATGAGTGACACGAGTCATCATCACTCTGAACGAGAAAGTGTGATGTGAAATGTGCAACCGTGTAGCGTTCCTCACGCGCTCCCACTCACGCCCACTCTCTTCGAGTGACGTGAATATCGCCACATTAAATTCATGTCTCTTCGACATCGAATATATCGTTTGGGAATATTGTTTCCAGAATAAAAAGAATCAAACAACAATGTCTTTGATTCTATCCCAAGTCTTTTAAAAACGTGACGAGGTGAAGTCTCGACGAGCTCAAGTTGTATCGCTCGATGAACTAGGGGGCTTATTGTTAAGTATAAGCAAGATTCAACGCTACGCGCAATACGTACGGTCGATAAGGGCCTAGTTACCAATTACTCGGGGATTATTTGAGGATTACTCGGGGATTATTCGGGGAGTAATTTTTCAAAAAAATTATTATATTTTTGCTTATAAATTTGTTTTGGTAAATAATACCGATAGAATAACATGATTTAATGATTACAAAACTATTAAAAATCATGAGATAAGTGTTCGAGTGATTTTTTTTTTTCATTTTTCTACCACTTTAACTACTTCATCTTCATCTTTTACATTTTTTAAAGTCAATTTTCCTTTTTATTTTTTTATTTAGAATAAAATATAAAAAATTTGTCAAATTATTATCGATTTAAGTGATCTAGATTGATCTAGATTATAATATAGCTGTATAACTCAACTCGCCACGCTCCACCACTACCTAGCGTATTCTCGAATGTATACTCGGCTAGGCGGGCGAGTTTTCGAACAAGGAGTACGGGTTTAGCACCCTCCTAAAGGCCCATCAATATTTCACCTCAGCCCGTCGAAATTGGTTATCCATTAACTAATATGCGGTCCGGGTTGAATAATAATATTTATCTGCGTTGGATAAATGTAAACGTTTAACGATAATTCATTTTTGGCGTAGAAAAGGAATGTTTCTGTTTTAATATAAGACAAGTCTGTGCGCCGACCCAAGAAACACGGAGGAAAGTCGCCTACGTGAGAATAACGAACTATTCTGAATCCCCTATATAAGGAAGAGGACCCTCACCTTGAAGACTCCTTCTCAAATCATTACAGACTTAGAACTTGCAGCTTGAAGGCTTAGTTTCGTTATTGCTATTCTTTGAGCTCGAATTATTTGTCTTTTCATTTCAGAACGTCAATCAATAAAATTCATTCGAGTACTTTTTTATTATTTCTCAATTAACCCGCAACTTGATCTAAGTCGAGGTCGTAGTTCAACAGTACAACGATATTACATTATGCCGAAACAGAATCTTACAAATCTGGTCCTCCATAATGGATACATTACCAGCAACAAATTGATTTATTGGTTAAACTCATGCATTACCTGATAAAGATTTTACAGGTAGATTATAAATGAGGTATGTTTTCAATAAAGGATCAAACTATAGTCTGAGCCTCACCTTAGGGAATGTACTGGGGGTGTACACTAACCCAATTTGATCGCAACCATGATACTTAAAGAGATTTGATCCCAATTTGATTGCAACCATGATCACCTAAGAGATTATATTATAGATGAGGTATCTTTTTAGGATACTCATTCGGGTTTCGATTCGGTTCAGGTATTATCCAAAACCCAAAATACCTAGCTTTAAATCCAATTTGGGAATTTTTATGGATCCGATTCGGTTGGGTTCAGATATTTTGAACCGGATTCGGGTTTAAATTTTGGGTTCAGTTACAAATCCCAAGGCATAGTATGACCGATACTCGTCGATTCAATATCTCACCAACCTTGGTTATTACTTCACCTACCACTTCAACCAATCAATCTCCACCAACATTCATTTTTGGGCTCTCGATTGGGCCACACTTTTGAGGCGTTTAGGCTTTTGGGTTACATTACTCTCAAAAAGTTAATTTTTAAATTGGGTTAGTTATTGATTTGAATTAACTTAAAGATGGTTTGTAATAAGTCTTATTTGCCACCTTAAAATTAATGCAATAAATGTTTCAAAAAATAATTACATGTAACATGAATATGAAATGATTACACACTTTATCATACTAGCTAAAGGAATAAAATGAACTTGCAGTGAAAATAAATGCACGGTTCATAAAATCAGTTGATAAATTTGATCGAAATAATGGCCTAAAATATTTTTTCGTGGGTGAATCCCATATTAAAAATACAGTCGTTTTCTCCTAAATGTTTTACATGTTAACAAAAATAGGGTTGAACCCGCACGTATAGTTTTTATTTGTTTTTTTCTCGTGTTTTTTATCACTATTTTGTTATTGTTCTTTTTCTCTTTTAAGTAATTATTTGTTCTCAGTCATATTTAATTGTATTATTATGTATCTATATATTAATAGCAAGACATTTGTAGTAAGGTTTCTTGTAGACCCCAGTACAATTTTTGAATCCCCAAATTAGTAGTTTGTCTCTCGTAGGACAACATTTTAAAATCAGTAAGCTGGCAAGAGATTTATGCTTTGGGATCCCCTTCTTGATCCAAAATTAGCTTTGCACAGGTTGTTGGTATTTAGGTTCACAGCTGGTCATACATTTCAGTGGAGTTGAATTGTGATTTCACTTTTTCTTGGATTTTCCATTGTAGAGAGTCCTCAGTATCACACAAACTGATAACTTGCATGGCCATCTGCACTTCCTCCATACGGAGACATCTTGTGCCCTGGAAAGGCCAATCGTTCCCAGTCCATAGAGAAGCAAGAGATGCATCATTCCATCAGGATTCTAGTGAGTCGTGGACCATTCCGTCCAATGTGGTGAATCAAAGGCCAGTCATCTGTACATGGGTCAATCCAGAATATGCAGCTCAAACCATTACCACACAATACTTGAACCCATCTGAGAATCATACCTTTTAATCGAAGGAGATTTTTAAAAAACCCAAGTATGCTTTTATTTCTCTTTCAGCTCTCAAATATTATTTTCCCTGATTACGTTTTTGTAGATCCAAGCAACTCAGACCGACTCTTTCCGAAATAGTAGGACCATGACAGCTTTAATGAGCAAGTTGTGTTCCATATTTTCAGATTCTTTAATCCCAGTCCTCCCTCTTCTTTCCGATTCGAGACAACATACCATGCTATCTTAGCAGAGAAGCGACCCTTTAGTGAACCCTTCCACAGGTATGTGTTACACATGGAGTCAATTTTATTAATGCATTCTTGCGGGAGTATGTAAGCAGAACACCAAAAGTTGCAGATACCCACAATCACAGTTTGAAGAAGAACATGCATGCTGCAAACTAGAGGTATTTTGCTGTTTATGATGATATCTTGTATCTGATATTTTGTAATAGAGGTTCTGATATGTGCATAATTTACATCATTTTAGCATGCATTTAACATAGCTTTGTATTCATTTCATACATAGTCTTTTTCAGGTTTATTTGGAGATTAGGAGACTTAATGGTGGATAGAGAATGGTGTGGACCAGAAGAACTAAGCTGAAAGCATTGAAAAACTCGTACAAGACTTACCATGGAGATGAATGCAGTTGGAGGTGCAAAACGTATGGATCCGGAAGAAGGACTTTCACTTAGATTCAGCATTTACATTCTTCATTAAAGTTGAAGATCAATGCGCTAGCTTTCCAATGGAGTTAGAATCATGTCATTCTAAGCAGCGGTTCAAAAGATATAGCGATTTCAACTTGACCGGATCAACACCTAGTTTTTTCCTCATAGCGACCTGATACACAGACCAGAAATTGGCAGCTGTGATGCAGCGACCTGAAACAGCGACCAAATCACCCCGGTGCACGACTTTGACGGGAGTTAACTCTTTTTTTCTCTCCTTTAGTTGGGTTTGACCCAATTTCTTGGGTATAATCTTGTTTTTTTAGCTCAGACTATAAATATGTATTAAACCTAAGATTCTAAAAAGA
>OVBB01001883.1:0-12825 GCA_900406415.1 Isatis lusitanica | reverse complement strand
AAACTTTCATATCATCATATGAAAATATGTGTATTTTAAATATAGTTTAAATAATATTAATGCAAAAGTAATTTTTTAAATTTTTTAAAAAAATTAATAAAGTATTATAATCTTGATATTATTAATTTTTATTATAGTTAGATTATGTTAAAAACGCAACACATGATACAATAATAAAACTCTAAACAATGCAAAATTTTGTTATCTTCATGCGTAAATTATACTATTGTAAGAAAGTGCATGAAAAAATATAATATATAATACACTTGGAGATCAGGTTTCTTGCCAATGAGGCAACGACTGAGTCGCTAAACAACTAGACAGTCAAACGTGCTGCCAAAGTAAAAGAGTGGCAAATTTACTTTTGACGTGTTTGAAAGTATGAATAGTTGAATACTAGCTAGTGGTCGGAAAATCCGATATATGAAATAAAATTGAGAAATTGCATTCTATATACCATTTTATATCAGTAATTTGCAAACTGGTCTGGTGTCTTATTCACTTTTTCGATATCCGACTGTACCCCTAATAGCTATGTTCGTAGGTGTGCAGATTTTGTGTCCTCTGGAGATTTATGCAATTACTCTAAAGCCATTTTATTTATTTTTTGCAAAAAAAATTCTCTTCATTACTTCGTAAGCTATCTCCTCTCACCGTTCTCGAAGAGTTCAATATCTCCTGGCGGTGATGTTTCGATTTCTCCAAAAATTATTTAACACCCAAATTTGTGTTTCACAAGAGAAATTAGTGTTTGGCGAATTACTCAACAATTAGTGGGTCATACGTCAGGTAATTTTCTTCCTCCACTCGCACTTCTTCTTACATTCTCTGTTCCGGATACCCAGATCTAAATGTTACCAGTTGTAGATGGAAGAATTGATTTTACCGGACCAAATGTTTGCAACCGGGCACGAGCCAAGAGGTGAACGCTTGAACTGTTACCACAAAACTAAGCGAATAGACACAATTTCAAATGCTTTGGAACCAGAGAAAGTTGATTTCCTACGCAACTCACTGTTTTCACCCGTGGGGCAGAGTCGCTTTCGATACGTTAATGGCAAGCATAAAAAGCAAAGGTAACAGACTCTCTCTCCTCATTTACACCCTTCTATCTTTCCGACGTTAGTTCATCTCACCTTGTAAACAATTGGTTCCCTTCACCTCTTAATCCCAATTGTACAAGAAAATTTAACAACTAACTATATCTCTATCTGGAATACTAGTGAATTGCTGATATTTCATTACTTATCGGTTGCATATACTTGCTTGCCAATACAGACCACCCTCTTATACACACCAACGCTAATATCTAAGTGACGACCTTTGAGGATTTCATTCAGCTAACATTGTCCTATCTCCTACATGACAATGATTTTACGTCTCTGTATTCATATATACATATGTATGACTTTTAGTTATGAACTTAACAAAGGATGTCACCTACTTACACATATGTATGCTACTATGTATCTTAACACAAAATGATAATTAGGAAAAATACTATGAATATTATTCATAAGATAATCAAATTTCATAAAAACTAATAAAAAATTATTTAAATATAACTTTTATTGCACATTTACTTTCAAATACGGTCATTAAAGCAGATAGTCAAGTTTTTTAACTATAATTGTTTCAATTGACAACAAAACTAAGTTATTTAATCTCTCTTGTGACATGATAGACCGCAAATAATTTTTTTATCAGTTTAACTTTGAAAAAAAAAATTCAGCTGTGGTGACTAATAGCGAAATAGTTATCAACAATATGCGATAAACAATTTTTATGTTCTGATAACAATCCTCCATTTTTCAAAGTTCCCCAACATTTTTTTCAAAATAAGATTTAACAATTATTGAAAAGTCACTTAACAAATTTTCTAACTAAAAAGGCCCAACTAATATTATTCTTACTTTAAAAAAACTTATAAACTTCATGTTTAACTATATTAATACATATATATATATAAATATTTATAAAATGAATGTCCTAAGTTTTTGCTTGATTACATAAAAAGAAAACTTGAACCTGTATATATTTATATACCTACTATATATTAATATGATCAACTGTGTCAACAGTTTAATAAAAATACCAACATATATATTTAAGAATGTATATCGTTCAAAACTCATCAATATCTAATGGAGTGTAAACGAAAAGATTCAAGAAATTTCAATTCTGTGGCTTTGGTGGTAGTGGTGGAGGCGGTTTCGAGGATGATGGAGATCCAAAATATGCATTATTCGAAATGAAAAATAAATTTATGCGTTATATTTAAAATTTGATGACCAGAATTCAGATAATATTTTACAACCTAGATTCCCATCATGGTTATCATGGTTGAGATGGTAGATGATTAATTATCAGTGATGCAATGAATCCATTTTGTCTGAATCTGAATTGAATTTGATATGTCTCGATCTGTAATCCGGGTGGACTAACTTGGGTTTCGCTTTTTCGGGTAAGTCCTTTTTTTTTTTTTTTCCAAATCATAAGACTCTCCTCTAGAAAAATGATTATGGTGAGTGATGTAGTTGTAAATATACTAGCACACTATGTTTGTGTTTTCATTTAAAAGTATTGTTACAATAGCAGAGTTGGTAATATGTATATAAAGTACAAGTTTAAAATTTTAAATCAGTTTTCACATTATTATCTTTTAGAAGAAAATAAAATGAGTTAGTTTAACAAATTATACAAAATATATACACGAACCGATGGTTATATTATAGAGTAACTGTGATGCAGCATATCTTCTGCATCGAATATTCTTTGTGTTTATCGTTAAGGTTTTCTAGGCATTATCTTTAGCTCTCGTCTTTATCTTATTTTAAATTATTGGGTTTTCATTATTCTTTTGGGGTTCTATTTAAGGCTTTCTCTTTGCTCTGTAATCGGTATCGATTTTTAATAAAGAATTTCAGAGCAACTTTGCTTCGTGTTCCTTGATCTTAAGCTCTCAGGTGGTAGATCTTAATCAAGCAGGGTTATTTGGTCGGGTATTCGCAGAATCAACGACAAATAGCTATTTTATCGCTTACGCTACGCCAGTTTTGGTATCAGAGACAGCGCCGTCATGCCCCCCCCCGTCGTACCAATACTGCTCCGCCGTCGGATGATTGGGCTGAACTTCGTGCAACTCTTTTGGCCATGCAAGAAAACATCCAAACCACAATCACCAAATCCATTCAGGACCTTACGGAGACTCTTATCGCCAATCAGAATCGGCATCGGGAAGAGACGGACGATGAGGAGGAGGAGGTTGATCAGAATCCTTTCGCTCGGGGGCCTCGCGCGGTGAGATTCGATCATGCTCAAGATCGCCGTTGGGAATCTGGTTTCAAATTAAATCTTCTTGAGTACCATGGCACCTTGAAAGGTGATGAGCTGTTGGACTGGATTGTGTCTGTTAACGAAGCCTTGGACTTTAAGCAATTTCCAGCGGATCGACAAGTTGCGCTCGTTGCGACAAAATTTCGAGGCAAAGCCGCGGCTTGGTGCATGCAATTAAAAACAACACGTGCTCGTACCGGGAAAAGCAAGATTACATCGTGGGAAAAGTTGCAGAAACATCTTAAGGCAACTTTCCTTCCTTTCAATTATGACCGTACGTTATTCACTCGTCTACAAAACTTGAAGCAGGGGACGCGTTCTGTGGAAGAATATGCCGAGGAATTTTCTCTGTTGTTGACTCGTAATGAAATCAATGACAGCGAAGTTCAACTGGTGTCACGTTTCATTAGTGGCCTTCGACCTCAGCTTCAGACGGCAATGACGCAATTCGATCCTATGTCCGTAGCGGAGGCTCATCGTCGTGCCGTCGCTTTTGGAGGACAGTTTCGCTCCAATACTACTTGGGGTTTAAAAAACAAAGCTCCGACTTCGGATGGGCAACCGTTGTCATCAACTAAGGAGGCGGGCGAAACTTCTCGGATTAATTCCTCTGCCGAGGAACAGGGTTTGCGTCGTTCTACAAGATCTAATACGTTACGTTGTTTTTCTTGTGGGGAGGCAGGGCATATTCAAACCGCCTGTCCGCATAAGTCTCGTCGTGGGTTATTGGCAGATGGAGTTCATTGGGAAGCTAACGCTATTTTTGATGACGATGACGTTGAGGGCAGTGACGATCTACCAGTACACCAAGTCAGTGGTGATCAGGGTCATCTCTTTGTGGTGCGTCGTGTTTGTTTGGCGCCAACGTCTTCGGACGAACCTTGGTTACGTTCAAACCTCTTTCAATCCACATGCACCATCAACGGTAAAATCTGCCGTTTTGTGATTGATTCGGGGAGTTCAAATAACTTTATCTCCGACGTGGCGGTTCGTAAGCTTGGTTTAAAACGAGACGCACACCCTGCGCCATACACACTCTCGTGGATTCAGGACAATATTGAGATTCATATCTCTCATCGAGCTCTGGTTTCTCTTTCTATTGGTGATTATTACAAGGACAGCTTTTATTGTGATATTGTGAAGATGGATGTGGGTCACTTGTTACTGGGACGTCCGTGGCAATATGACAGAAGCGCAATTCATGATGGTCGGAATAACACATATTCCTTCGTGTTTGAGAATCGTAAAATTGTGCTATTGCCGTCTCCTCCTGTCGTGCCTCCGACCACCTCACCGGTTTCCACAAAGATCAGTCCTCCACCTGCACAACGTACATTATTGTGCTCACGTTCGGTATTTGAGTCGGAACTGCAGGTGACTGGTTTTGCATGGGCTCTCGTTAGTACTGCCCAGTCTACTGCTCCACCACCGGATATTGCACCACGTTTATTTTCACTCTTGGAGGAATTTAGTGATGTCTTCCCGCCAGAACTTCCTCAGGGGCTTCCTCCAATGCGTGACATACAACACCACATTGATCTAGTTCCTGGTGCGAGTTTGCCTAACCGACCACATTACCGCATGAGCCCGCAAGAACATGAGGAACTTCGCCGTCAAGTAGAGGAGCTGGTGGCAAAGGGTTATATACGTGAAAGCTTGAGCCCTTGCGCGGTGCCTGCGTTACTCATTCCCAAGAAAGACGGGTCGTGGCGCATGTGTGTTGACAGTAGGGCTATCAACAAGATTACGGTGCGTTATCGTTTCCCTATTCCCCGTCTCGACGATTTGTTGGATCAAGTTGGCAAAGCTTCTATCTTCTCCAAATTGGATTTAAAAAGCGGATACCATCAGATTCGAATCCGCCCGAGTGACGAATGGAAGACAGCGTTTAAGACACGTGAGGGGTTGTTTGAATGGATGGTGATGCCCTTTGGGTTATCTAACGCTCCGAGCACGTTTATGCGTGTGATGAACCAAGCTCTGCGACCTTTTATTGGCAAGTTTCTTGTTGTCTATTTTGACGACATCTTGGTGTTTAGCGCATCCTTGGAGGAGCATGTCGATCACCTGCGCCTGATTTTGGAGGTCTTACGCAAGGAGACGTTGTTTGCGGCAAAGCAAAAGTGTTCTTTTGCAACTGACCATGTGCTTTTTCTGGGTTACGTTGTCTCCTCTGCAGGCTTGTCAATGGACGATTCCAAAGTCGAAGCGGTGTGATCATGGCCGGAGCCGCGTACGTTATCCGATGTTCGTAGCTTTCATGGCCTGGCTTCCTTCTACCGGCGTTTTGTACCTCATTTCAGTGCCATCATGGCCCCATTAACCGACTGTATGAAAGCAGGGAAATTTGTCTGGACAACGGCCGCTGCAGAGGCATTTGAACTGATCAAGCTCAAGCTCACGACTGCGCCGATCTTAGTGCTCCCAGATTTTTCCAGCTCGTTCGAACTCCACTGTGACGCGTCTAAGTTGGGCATTGGTGCGGTACTCAGTCAGCAATCGCAACCGGTCGCTTTTTATAGTGAGAAGCTTGTCGGTGCTCGAAGCCGCTACAGCACATACGACGTCGAGTTCTATGCCATCGTGCAGGCGATAAAACACTGGCGTCATTATTTGCTTCACCGTGAATTTGTGCTGTTCACTGACCACGACGCGTTGAAACACTTGGACAGTCAGGCGAAGGTCTCCGCTCGCCATGCGTCATGGATCGCGTTCTTACAGCAATTTACCTTTGCAATTCGACACACGGCTGGTAAATTAAATCGGGTAGCTGATGCCTTAAGCAGGCGCCACAGTTTGATCACCACTATGCACACGTCTGTTCCGGGTTTTGCAACTTTCTCAGAGCTTTACCCGGCGGATCCTTTTTTTGCTTCTATCTTACGTGATGTGCAGGATGGGCTGCCTTCGGAGTTTGTCCTCCATGATGGCTTTCTTTTCAAAGGTGTTCGCTTGTGTGTGCCTGATTGCAGCCTGCGTCTTCGTCTCATTGCAGAATTACACTCGGAAGGTCATGTGGGCAGAGATCGCACACTCCATTTGGAGCGGTACCGGGCTTGTCAGACGGCTAAGGGTCAGGCTACTAACGCAGGGTTGTATTTGCCTTTGCCAGTTCCGACTCAACCGTGGACGGATGTAAGCATGGATTTCGTCCTCGGTTTGCCTCGTACGCAGAAGGGCAATGATTCCATCTTTGTGATCGTGGATCACTTCTCAAAAATGGCGCACTTTATTCCGTGCAAGTGTACGACGGATGCGTTGTTGGTCGCCCAGTTATTCTTTCGAGAAGTCTATCGTTTACATGGTCTTCCTACGTCCATTGTCTCAGATCGCGACACGCGTTTTCTCAGTCATTTTTGGCGCTCGGTGTGGAAGCTGTTAAACACGAGTTTGGATATGAGCACCGCCTATCATCCGCAGTCCGACGGCCAGACTGAAGTCACAAACCGTTCTCTGGGAAACATGCTTCGCAGTCTTGTGGGTGATCATCTTAAGTCGTGGGATTCTAAGCTTCCTTAAGAAGAGTTTGCGCACAACCATGCCAGGAACAGGAGTTTGGGTTTTTGTCCATTTCAGGTCGTCTACGGCATCGTTCCACGGGGACCTTTGGACTTATCGGCTGTTCCGGACATTTCACGGATGCATGGGTCTGCTCGCCAGTTCGTGGAATCTTTGCATTCGGTCTATTCTGCAGCCGTGGAGAACTTACAACTGTCTTCAGAGCGTTACAAGGCGTCGGCGGACAAGCATCGGCGTGAGGTGTTATTTGCGCCTGGCGATCTTGTTTGGGTTTACCTCACTCGTGACCGCCTTCCTGCTCATGAGTACAATAAGCTTCGGTCGCGGAAAATTGGTCCTGTGAAGGTTTTGGAGGTCATCAACCCAAATGCTTATCGACTCGACCTTCCACCTCACCTCAAAACGGAAAACATATTCAACGTTAAGTACCTCAGTCCGTTCAAAGGTGACAACGACGTTCAAGATTCAGAGGTGAATCTTCTCTTACCCGAGGGGACCTGATGCAGCATATCTTCTGCATCGAATATTCTTTGTGTTTATCGTTAAGGTTTTCTAGGCATTATCTTTAGCTCTCGTCTTTATCTTATTTTAAATTATTGGGTTTTCATTATTCTTTTGGGGTTCTATTTAAGGCTTTCTCTTTGTTCTGTAATCGGTATCGGTTTTTAATAAAGAATTTCAGAGCAACTTTGCTTCGTGTTCCTTGATCTTAAGCTCTCAGGTGTGAGATCTTAATCAAGCAGGGTTATTTGGTCGGGTATTCGCAGAATCAACGACAAATAGCTATTTTGTCGCTTACACTACGCCAAACTGTGACTTAGAGGTTTGATGTGCATTTTTTTTTGTAAATGAAGGGTTAAGTTGGAAAAAAAAAAGAAATCATTTGAAGAGTTTTTTTGCAAAAAAGTTCATTTGGTGTAGTTTAATATCCTCAAGAGAGGTTACTTCGGTTATATCTTGATTTAATTAATCCATAAAATATATTAAATTTATATAATCAAATTTATTTATTCATTGAAAATCGATTTTTATTATTTCACAGACATATAAGAACAAGTCTGAGGACTCATTAAGCAAGAATACTAAGGTGGTAGAGTGGTTGAAGATGTGACCCAGTCACACATGTATAATCAATTTGTTACCCCAAAATAATTCTTACACTACCAGCCTGAGAAACTCATTCAAGTTTTCATTGATGCTCTTTAGTTCTTCCATCCTAAAACATGCAAACATTTTCTTTAGATAAATTCTGCTTGGATGTGTTTTGGTTCGGTAGTCTCTCTCTCTTTAGAGCTTTCCATACAGCAAGAGTTGTAGGTGCATGCTTTCATGATCTTTCTGACTATAAGATCTGTCAAACTCATGCATGCTGCATGCATATAAGATTCTTGCACCTTTTCTCGTTATCCTTGGCTATAGGATCCGACTCACTTTCAGAGCCGTGCCTAATGTATATTAAAAAAGGCTTTTGCCTCAGGCCCCCAATAAATATAATGTTTTTGGGGCCCCCAAGTCTGTAAAACTTCATGTAGTCTAGTGGTTGAGAGAGCAATTTTGGGACTAAGATGTGCCAGGTTCAAACCCTTCTAAACACAGATTTTATTTTATTTTATAGAATTAAGATTTTCAAAGACAAAATTATATAATAAGTACTATAATTTTAAATTTTGCCTTGGGTCTCTCTAAACCTAGGCACGGCACTGCTCACTTTCCTCTCCTTCTTTTCCTTTTCCTTTCTTGTAAGTTGATATCTCTCCTTCAGTTATATATTTGGCTAAACCGTGAATTTCCAGCTGACACATCATTTTGCACTCCCGCAACCCAAAATCACTTTTTCCATCAAGCTTTTCAACATCATATTTTCCAAATGATTACGGTACATCCTCGTGAGGGAACTACTGTCCTCAAAATTCACTAAAAACCGAAGTTTTACACAGATGTTACTCGTCTCTTTGCAGGGAACAAAACCAAAAAGAAGAAGCTGGGATCTTCTAGGTTTGGTCATTGCAACGTAAGTCCATCTTGGGCCTCAATAATCCAAAGGCCCAGTTCTTCTTCTACTTGTTTTTGATCGACATCTTCTTCTACTTGTATACACCAAACTATTGCCTAAAGATTCATATGTCAATGGTCAATCCTCACAATTAAGGATAGCTTATTTTGTTTGATTCAGTAGTGTTATAGTTAGTATTTGTGCTCTGAGACCATATCAAATTTGGATATTGTACATATTACTTTAGCTATTTTAGTAAATGGCATACTTAGTAAACTAGTATTTTACTCATTCTCATTCTCTGTTATTTTACTAATCCTAATTTTTATTATTTTACTAATTCTCATTTTCTGTAGTACGAAACTAACTGATCATAGAAGCATTCTGACCAGGATTCTCAAAAATTAGTATAACAAAAAGTTAGTTATATACTATTTGGATATCTCATTTTTTGAGGACCTCATCGAATAAGTTTTCAAATGTAGGAACCAACAATCCTAACAAATATTCATATATAATAGTTTGAACCAATGAGGTTTATAGTTCATTTATTGATTATGGAAGTGTATTACATTTGTACATCAAAATTGAAGAAAACAAAAATGGACTAATTAAGAAACACCCTTTGTCTATGCCAATCCATTTTCAGTTGAGACTATTCTCTTCCTCGCTTTCTCAGCCTGCAAATCATAGATTCCAATTACTTCAGAACATTCAAATCAAAATAGAATGTACAAATGTACAAATGTACAAAGCCGAAATGGCTAATTTTCTATTCCAAGTACTAACCTGTTCCTTCCAGTTCATGGAAGCTGTGACTATAGCAAGTATAGTGGCTTGCACAGCAGATCCAACCACAACACCACACCACAATCCTTTTCCGTTAAACCCACGACTGAAAGCTAAGTAAAGTCCGACCGGAGCTCCAACGAGATAATAAGACACCACGTTGTTCCAAGCTCCAATGTGTTGCCACCCACTTCCCCTAGCAACACCATTAAGAACTGCAGTGAATCCATCGAGAATGAAGGAGAGACAGAGCAAAGGAGATATGTCTGCGACATAGTCCACGACTTCTTTGCTGTTGCTAAATGCGTAGCCTATGATATTCCTGCAGGTGAAGAGAAGTGTGCTGAAGAAAACTGACTCTATTAGCCAGAGACAAAGCCCTGCCAATATTGATACCCTAGCAAGTTGAGGACTCCCAGCTCCCAAGTTGTTTGAAACGCGTGTGCTGCAAGATACCAATCAATGACTGATGTTGAGGAAGGAGGTTGAAGATGTTTTGCATAAGGAGTTTGAGATCATACCTCACAGCCGCTGCAACTCCATTTGATATTACATAGTGCAGAGTTTCTGTTGTAAGACTGACATAGTGACATGAAAAGAATATGATTTAGTTAATAGTCTGTCAATAAAGACAACAGACAGAAGTATGCGTGTACTTTAGTTACCATATTGAAAGAACAGAGGTCTCAAGTTTCGGGTTTGGGAGTAGTCCTGAGCAGAGTATGAGTAGCTCAAATAGCCACCATTCTAGGCTATAAAAAAAGATGAAATATTTGCAAGTGAGATAAGAGGAAGCATTAGTGTAAGCACTCGGACCAACAAGAAACTTGAGTTGACTTACCACAACATTGCTGCTGATGGGATTCCGAAATGGAAGAACTGTTTGACACAAGACACGAAGTCATCGGATACAAAGCTTCGAGTCCTTTCACAAGAGGTGGAGAATCTCACATAGCATGCGAGTATCACAGCGTAAAACCAGAAAGACATGCTAATAGCCAAAGCAGCTCCATTGCTTCCCATACCAAATGCGAAGACCAAAGTCCAGCAAACGGAGATGTGGAACAAAAGGGTGGTTACGGCACAGTAGAGAAGAGGAAGAACCAACCCTTGTGTCAGCAGAAACCGAGTTAGTGGTATGACAATAGCTTGTCCGAACAAACCTGGTATAAGCCAAAAGGCATAGGAGCCAGCGACTCTAGAGATTTCAGGGTCTTGTCCGAGAGAGATCAAGAGCTTGTCGATGTAAAACCAAAGAGTTGATATGAGGAAACAGATTGGGACATTGGAGACGATTGCAGAGTATGTGTAGGTTCCAAGTTTCTCTTATTCTTTGGCTCCAAAAGCTTGGCCACAAAGAGTTTCTAAAGCACCCGCCAAACCATACTGCGCAAAAAACCGTTTTCAAGATCTCACATTCAACTGGATTCTTGATATGAATAGGAGAGAGTCGTAGTATAGTTACCATAATGCTAAAACCGGTGACGTTTGTGAAGGAGGTGGCAAGAGCGACGCCGGAGAGCTGGAGCTTGCCCTTGTGGCCGGCGACCGTGACTGAGACGACAGGCAGAAGGAATTGAGCACTGGTCACAGTGGCCATAGGAGCGGCTAAGAGGCTTACTTTCTTCAGCTCCTGTGTAAGCTGACCTACGTGCCATGTCCTTGTACTGGGGACTAACTGTTTGTCTCTCGTAAGAAATGGCTCTTCCATTGTTGTCTTCCTAGTGTTGAACGCCTTGCCTCTGATTTTCAGATAATGTTGATCTTTTAAAATATAACATCCAGGTTATTTAGGGCCTGAATTAGCAGACCTAAACAGACCTATTACGTAAAATTAAACAGGTTTAAGTCTGTTTATGTAAAGATTTTAATGGGTTAATCCATTTAGGCCCATTTATTAAAAGGGATTTCGGGACAACAATTTGAAACGCAAAATTACATCCAGTATTTGTTGTACAGAAATGCATGAAAAAAATTATAGGATATGTTACTTGGGGATCACATTCCAGTTGTCAACGATCGACTAAATAAACGCAACTAGACAAATTACTTGGGAATCAAGACAAACGTGACACCGAAGAAGATATAAGGAGTAGGATAGCAAATTCGTTTTGACTTGTTTATAAATATGGACTATTACTAGTAATCGGCAAAATATGTAAATATTATACTCACTAGTGTTACTATTTTAATATTATAGTCATTCGGACTTATTCCACTTCAATTTAAATGTCATTTAATTGTCTTTAATCTCTTGTTCAAGTTAATCGAAACATAGCAGGTTCACCTGGCTCTCCTTATTCAGCTCCCTCCAATTTCAACAAGCTTTTCCATTAAAAATCACATCAAGACTTACAGTGACTTTTCTTATAGTTGGATTGTAGAGTTTCTAAGCCTTTTGAACCCTGTTCTATGCCAAGATGAATCAGAGTCTGAGATGGATCGTCAAGCTTCTTAAGGTTAGTGGAATCAACTTTTGCGTGTGCTAGACAACCGAAAACTCTTATATGTTTATCGCTAATGAGTATGGCAGTACAAGATGGTGCCAA
This sequence comes from Isatis lusitanica, assembly GCA_900406415.1. NCBI lineage: Eukaryota > Viridiplantae > Streptophyta > Magnoliopsida > Brassicales > Brassicaceae > Isatis > Isatis lusitanica. The sequence goes on along the minus strand of OVBB01001883.1, from coordinate 639 downwards.
GTTTCGCAGGAAGTTCGAGGTCAAGGGTGTGTATGATCCTTGGCTTGAAGGGGAGAATGTTGGTATACAGTCTAAGTCCCACTTCAGAAGTTTAGACAGAAAATGTCTAATATATAATAGTGTCCAACTTTGATTATGAGGTTTTTCGGGAAGGAACCCAAAAAAAAATATATGCGGGATTTGTCACTTACAAAGCGGACAGTATCATACTATGGATAGAGTTGGACATGGACTTTAAAAAAGTCACCCATTGGTATCAAAACAAGGTTATGAAAAAGTGGACTTAAAGAAGTGGGTTGGATCTGCGTGTTCGTTGTGGGAGAAAGTTCCTCAAAATGACATTGTGATTAAAGATACCAGAGATTTGTGTCAAAATTTTCCAAAAAAATAGGTGAAAAGATTTGGGTTAGAGAGTACGGTGGTAAAAAATGGTGGTTAAGTTTTGCTAGGAAGTTTGAGTCCAAGGGTATGTGGTCTTTGGTTTGAAGGGGAGACTATTGGGATACAATCTTACTTCCACATCGAAAGTTTAGACAAAAATTGTCTAATATATAAATAGTGTCCAACTCTAATTAGTATGAGTCATTTTAAGAAGAAAAACAAAATCAAATCTGTGTGGACTTTGACAATTGGACTGAA
>OVBB01001882.1:1675-12527 GCA_900406415.1 Isatis lusitanica | reverse complement strand
AACCTCTGTGGCATCGTCAAAGGCTTGCCAATGCCTGCAAGCTACACCTAACTTAATTTACAACTTCCACAAGTGGGCTTGTATTATTTAATTTGATAATTAACCCTTTTCCTAAATTTGTAATCTACCAGTTGATGAACTCCTTTCGTATACTATATCATTAACCACAGTCACCTACCAAGTTTAGCTTCCTCGGTTTACACAAGCAACACTTGTTCTAAATAATCGCAAGCAGCTGCTATAATCGAGACGTAAAGTTAAGAAGATACCTCACAACAAAATGAGGCTCAGATTGAAACAAGACCGAAGAATAGCAAATGAGAAGTGACCACCACTTATCGATCAGTAACTTCATAAGAATGCCTAAAAACCGACTCCAACATCATCTGAAACGTAACTGAGAGTTTGCTCTAACAACTAGATTATTACATGACGAATATCCCTGATGCTTCATGGATTCCACGATAGATGAAAACTGCATTAAAAATTTTGAATTTCCAAGAGATATTTATGATTAGCCACATATAAATGTCAAGTCAAAAGTATTCAACTTTGACAATATAAATGTCTTTTATTGTTTCTTATCTACAAAGTATTAAGATGGGCTTTAAGAAAACCAAACTAAGAAAATTTAGTCTCGGAGTATTAAGAAAACAAACTAAGAAAATGATAAAACACAGAATCTCTCTTTTTTAAGCAGAAATGAGATGGAACACGCTCAGACTTCTGTCTCGGAGTTGGACTCGGCCTCTGTTGTGTCTTCTGGATTTAGGGGTGCTGTTGGATTTGTAGCTTGCTGTTGGGTTTCTACCTGCGTTTCCAACTTTTTGTTACCATAAAAAAATAAAAAATATACGTATGCCGATTGTAGAAGATTCTAGATTGTTTGTTTTGTACCTTCTCAAATAGTTTGTCGATGGTGATGGAGTGAATCGTGATCTCACTGGTGTCTTCGAAGGGCTTTACCCTGGAGAAATCAAAGGGTTTCAATATCAATATTCAGCGAAAGATTCATTGCAAAGGAGCAGAAAAGCATATGTACTTTATCGGCTGAGATCCTAAGACCATTCCGCTGCAGTTGAGTGCCGCAACTGCACTCTTTGCCTATTTCATCCCGGAAGCAAAAACATATTCAGGTTATCAGTAAAACTAAGAATCAAAAGCCTTCGAAATTTGTTGGCTTTACTTGTAAAACACTAATGAAACAAGACACAAAAAGCTGCGGCTTGTGGGAGCTTACCATGGCAAATTCAACGAAAGCTGTGCGAGTAGAATGCAATTGGTCACCAAGAAGCCTTATGCGACTAACCTGTATAAGAGAAGAAGTGTTATTGTTGCATTTACAATGTCTTTTTTTAAGGGAGAAAGACAAATAGTAGTAGTTCTAGACTGACCTCACCGCAGGCAGACTCAAAGAAGGTTTCGACATCATCCTCAGTGGCCTGCAAGTTTATCGTAAGTATTCTAAAACCGGGAACAAGCAAAATTCAAACAATTGACATAAACATTAACCGAGAGCAAGTGTTTACACTCTTGTCCACAATTGTGCAGTAGATGGTTCTTGCCCTTTCGTCTTCTGACTGAATATAACACAAAAAAAGGAAATCAGTACAAGCCACAAAGATCACACTTTAGAATGCAGAATCCAATTTGACAAAATGGAAAGTCTTGATTTTTTTACCATGGGGAGCAATGTGGGATTCACTGCACGAATAGCAGGTTTTGAAGGTAAGACTCTAACTGGGTAAGAACCGATCACTGTTCCACCGACACTTAAAGCAGCCCGTGCACCTTCTGTTTGAAGCAAAATTCTTACTAATGTAAATCAAACTTGAAGTTAAAATTCTTGGTAAAGAAGATTAAGAATCCAACAGCTTTAACTTACGGTCATCGGAAAACTCAACGAACGCAGAGCGAAGAACTGAATGTGGATCTCCACAGATTCGACAATCAACAACCTTCAGAAGAAGAATGCAATGTTACTTCACCAAAAATAAACAATTAAGTAAAAAAAAAAAAAAGCTTGCGGATTTCAGCTTACTTGTCCATAGCTGCTAAAAAAGCCAGCTAAGACTTCCTCAGTCACCTAATTGGAAAGAAGAATATAGAATTAGAAATGATGCAATATCGAAAACCTTTACTAGAAAACGTGAAGATAAAGCAACTTACAGTCTGATCAATGTCAGAGACATATACTGTTCTTCTAATACCATCCTCTCTTTGAGCCTTAGAAGCTCTTCCAGGTAACCTCCCCCTCCTCCCTTGGTTATAACCGTCTCTTCTCTGTAACCCACAAAACAACGTGATAAGGACAATGTAAAGGATTCGATGGATGGAATGCAAGTAAAGATCATACACGAGTTACAAAACTAAACAATGTAACCTGTGGACAACCAAACCAAACTATAAACAAAAAATTTCTATTTGAAATCATCAAATGTAACTCTAAGCTAACTTCACCTGAGAAACACCATTCCATAAGTAGAAACTCAAATTCAACAACAACCAAAAAAATATCCAAACTTTTCAGAAAACGTAAGAAGTTGTTATTACCCTCCGGTTAAGTGCATCCTTAAACTCCTGCGCTTCGCGGGTTTCTACCTGCGTTTCCAAATTTTTGCTTCCATAAAAGTTATATACGTATGCCGATTGTAGAAGATTCTAGATTGCTTGTTTTGTACCTTCTCGAGTTTATTTTGAGAAACAAGTTCTGTGAGGTCATCTTCGAAATACTTTCTATAATGCGGCGGTAAACGATAGTTTTCCTGCAAATTTTACGATCACAAGAATAACAGCTTATCTAGGGTTCAAATACATTACTTATTATAAACCACAATAACTAGAAACGTAGAGAAGAGAGTGATATCCTCTTTACCTCTAAGAACTTGAAAAGCGCATCAACAACAACTCCATTTCCGTTGTTGATTGTTTTGACAGCAGCAATGATAATCTCCTGACTCTGATACCTGAGAAAATAAAAGTAATAAAGTAAAGACGCCGGCCAAAATCTGAAGAAAGATAGAAGAAATACAAGACAATGAACTAAAGATCAAGATAACCTAGCGGCATCTGAAGAAGCATCCATGGGCACTGAATAACAGAGAAAACTTTTTTTAAATTATGGGGGTTAAAGATTAAGGAGATTGAAGAATCGGCTTCTGTTGAATTCAAATTACGCAAGAAATTGATAAATCTCAAAGATTTCATCGGAGAAAAGAATGTACCCGTTATAGATCCTCTCGCATCTTTCTGCCTCAGAACTACGTGGTCATCCTCCTGATACTGAAGGTTGGAGAATTTGGCCATCTTCTTGAGGGTCATCGGCTTCTGAAAGCAAGACTTGGGAACGTGGCCAAGTGCACCGCAACTGCAAAAAAGAAAGCAATTTTAAATCACATTAAACTATGGTTCCATCACAAATTAGACTCTACTTACTTGGCACAAGCCCCGGCTCTGAAAATCCTGGCTCGCACAGCGAAACTTGAGGAGGATAGTTTCTCTCCATTACCCTCGTTCTCACCATTTTCCGCCGCGTACCGGAGACGTACTGTTTCAGAATGAGCCCGATTCCAGTAGTAGTTCATGCTTGATCGTGATTCCTTAGAAAGTGAGAGAAAGAGAGAAAACCCAAGAAAGTTAGAGAAGGAGGGAAACAGTGAGACAGAGAGAGAGAGGGAAGCAAAATATATAGTAGACGTAAATCAAGCGTTCACCATTGCCACGTATACTTTTATAATTACGAGAATAGACCGGAGTAAAATGACCGGTTATTGGAAATTTCGGTTTACCGTTTACTTTCACCGGTCTGACAAACGAGGAAAACGCAGGAGAAATGGGAACAGATTGGATCGGACGGCCACGACCATGACCATATCCGCCGGGAGATTGTGATTCTGACGACCCACGTCCTTGACCGACCGGTTCACGATAGATACCGAATTGCCCACGTCCAGCGGCGGGAAATCCTCCATCTCCGCCGCGTCCACGGCCACGGCTAGCGCCGTCGGAGGAAGAAGAGAAATGAGATGTGGGCTGGATGAGAAATGGGGTCTGCTTCACTATGGATGCAAGGATAAAGCCATTACTAGGGTTTGACAATCTCCTTCCTATAGCACCTCTCATCTGCTGATTTCTTCTTCAAGCAAAGTAATGGAACTGGCGATTTGAGGGTTTTGTGAGAGCTGCTAAATCGGAAAATGGGGTTTTCTTAAATGACGCCGTTTCAAATGTCCAGTTTATTGCATTTTTTCAAACCAGTCCCTCAAATGTTTTATACCCGACGAAAAGGGTTTTATACTTTTGATTGTTTCCGAAACACCCTTGTTTTGAGAGCCATTATTAGGCCGACCGTCTGGAATTAGCGAGAAATATAAATCTTTCAAATTCCACTGGTTTTTCAGATTGCCTCTCTACTCAAAAACTGAATCATAAAACTTCCCTTGCGAGAAAGTTTATTTATCTAATTTCTGGTTGTATCTTCTAGAGGTTAGCTATCGCTTTGTTTGGCATATAGGTCCTTATATATGTCAATAATTTTTTGCATAAAACAGATTCATATATATTTTTTTTTATGTCCGCTTGCCACTTGAGTCTTGGATTCTCTTTAGTGCTGTGACAATGGAGATTGAATCAGTCATTTTGTATTTTAAAGGATTTATGAGACTTGCTAGATTTCACATTAGTACGTTGATAGAAATGAATTGCTGGACTGATGGAGAAGTAGTTGTTCTTGAAGATTGTTCACTACAATGGTTTCTGGTGTTGCGTGGAAGAGAGTCCTTCAGAATTGGCTGGAAAGGATTATTATTAACCATGTTAACTTTCTGGAGGCTGCAAGAGATCTATAGATAAGAATAAATGCAAAGCTTTTGTAGATACGGAAGACATAGGATCAGCTCGCTCAAGCCTGGAGTTGACAGCTACTGCTGTAGTTTTACTTAAATCGGTGTAGTTTTAGTAAAGGCAAAGCTTTGAAATAGAGGATCAGCTCACTTAAGCCTGAAGTTGACAGCAACTGACTGTAGTGTTCGCTTTGAGGCTTTATATTAATCTGAAATTAGATCGGCGGAGGTTTTTGACCAGGGTGAAAGGTTGTATCCGATATTAACCTAGAGGTTACATTGTTTACTTCCCTCAAAAATTGATGAGTACAACTCATGAAAATTGATATCATCATATATACGGAGGTCACCTCTTTCAGGGATGGTAACAGCAATAGTGACAATGATGCCAATTCAGAGTCATCTTCAACATCACTCACTTGTTGTAATCTTACGAGTGGTTTTTGTTTCAGCGGGAACTTCTGCAAGGTAACATCTTCAGGTCAAAATTAACCAGACAAATCCTGTGACCAGCTGAAGCTTGGCGTATACAAAAACTAACCTCAAGTAATCAGGAGTATTTTTGCTTGTTCCTTTCTTTTGTTAACCTTCCCATTACCAAGTCTTTCCCTAGCAATGCCCCTCTGAAAGAAGAATGGTACAAGTTAAAGTCATGGTAACCACTCAATCTTTCAAAACATACACTTGGTAGCGCACTGGAAAAGAAAATGGTGTCAGGATTAGCGTTGCGGAATTGACAGGTCTCTCGGTTGAAGAAGCTATGGGGAAGTCCCTAGTTTCAAAGCTCATTTCTCGTGTCTGGGAGATATATTCAGTTCTCCTGAATCTTGAAAAGTGAATCATATCATCCATCTACCTAATTCAATTTTCCTCTTATTTGACCAGGATTTCAAGATGATTGCATTTTCTGCACAGATAGCATAAGCTGCATTTCTTGCAGCACGTGCGACCGAGCCTGGGAAGCCAGTGACAACTCTGAAATACTTTCCATGTGTTATATTATATCTTAATCCCTCTCTTTGCCACATTTGGTTGCTTGAGTCAGTCCAAATGTCTTCTTGCTGGTTCATTGTTAAGTTACCTGCCCACATAAAAGGAATCTAAGTACAAGTCGTAAACAGAGCATAGAGAAATCAAATCAAAGTTACCTAAGAGAAATGAAGAATTGACAAAAATATGATGACCCTTTGGATCAGAAAGAAAAACCCAATAGTAACATGATTGCAACAAAAGAGGAGAAAACAAGGAACGGTAGAGGGAAGAGAGTGAAGAGGATAGTAGAAATCGAAGCACAACTGATCGGCGGGAATGGCGAAATAAGCTAAAATACTTAATTCTGGCTAAATCGCAAATTATATAAATCCCTCTTAAGATTAAATAATAAAAGAAACAGATAAACAACTTGTGATTCATTGAGTCAGAGAAATATATAAATACATAGTTTAGACAAGGACTGAGAGAGATACGAATTTCAGGCATATACAGAAGCAGAAAATAAGACCTTAGCGCCATATGAGTGTGAGAGAGTATTAAGTTTGAAGACAGGACCAGACCACTCAATGTTCCCCCAAACCTCACGCCCATGGAGTCGTACCTCCAGGGAAATCTCGGCTGACCAGAGCTCCAAACTCTCAGAATCTTCAATCTGTTTGATCCAGAATATGACAATGTTCCCAGCAGAGTTAGTACAGAGTTTGGTGATTTCATTTATGAACCCGACCTTTGTTGCTGCACCCTCATCAATATTACGAATGATGTGTCTTGAACCATAGAGGTGAGACTCTAGCTCACCCAAACCCTTGACCATCTTCCAAACCAGTTCATCTGGCTCACACCACACTATCATCCCAAAATGAGAACAAGAGAATAACAGTTTCCCAATGACACACCAGTCCTTTCTGTAGCCTCGCATATCTAATTTCCCAAGACTTGTGGACAAGGTAGGCAAGAGTGAGATGGTGAAACTTTGTTTCTCCATATCCACTGCGAAGATTTTCTTCCCCTCTATCAAAACACTTTGGTGAATGATTCCTATTTTATTCTCGCAATCCAAAACTAAGGGAACCCAAGTTTCCGTCTTTGGATCGAATACCTCTGCCCAGTAATCATTATCATCATCCCCTAACCCACCAAACACGTATATCTTCCCGTCTACAAGGCAAGCCGACGCAGAAGCCCGAGCCATCTTCATGGACGGGGCTCGACGCCACGTGTGAGATAAACACTCCAGGAACCAAACATCCGAACACGGTTTGCCGTTTCTGATCCCACCCATTACATAGATACCCGAATCCACCACCACGAAAGAGGACAAATCTGGAGATTGATCAGGGTTCGACGGGATCGGACTCAGCCGACGATTACGGGTTAGGATGAACCAGCGCGGGCTTGCTTCAGGAAATATGCGTAAGCAGACGTAGGAAGATGCCTCGGTGCAACCAATCAGCCATCGCGTGCGGACGAGTTCAGGGGAAACTACGAAAGAGCGGTAGCTCTTGGAGACGAGAGAAAAGGCCGCGTGGTCCCGTCTCGACACCTGAGCCAGGCAGCTCACCATCACCGCATCTGGCAACGAGCATAAGCTAGACTCCTTCGTCTTCTTCCTCCTCTTATTGTCCGGTGCCGCTTCGGGGTCGCCGCAACCATTGGATATCGTCAAACGCAATTCCGATCTTCTCTTGATTGATTGATTACCTGATGAATCCATGTTTTTTTTTTCTCAACAACCAGATCCAGACACACTATTTTATAAGTAGATTTTTCTATTTCCTCTTTCCAGTTTCAAAAGGATTTGTAAAACCGACTCTCTTTAATTTGTTTCTGCTATATGGCAGTTTTCCTTTTTTTTTTTTCAAAACAATATTTCTTCTAAATATGAGAGAAATTTTGATGAATAACCAAACAACAAACGGATTTGTAAAAACCCAGTCATTTTTTTTTGTTTCCGCTATATCGAAATTTCCTTTTTCTTTCTTTTTATCAAACAATATTTCTTGATGATATTAGGAAAATTTGGATCAATAACCAAAGTCAATCTTATTGACAAAAAATCTTATTGTACAATTGAGACATATCTAACATAATCTTTTTTAAAAACCGATAATATAAAAATGCTACATAATACTTTTTTTTTTTTTTTTTTTGTCAATAAGATTTTCTTGGCCTTCTCTAAGTTAAACTTTCCCTTTTTTTCAGCTATTTCACATGCATATACAACTGAGATCTCACCGGATTTGCTGCAAGATTCTTCTTCCTCAGAGCGAGATGGTTCTAAGCGAATGGCGGATATTTTCACAACTTCGTCATCCACAAGAACAATAGGATCAGGTGTACTGGAGGGACTAAAACTCCGTGTATGAACCATAGCCGCACGTGGAATAAAATACTGCATTGCATCAACTAGTAACTCCAAATCTGAAGGACCCCATACATTCACCATCGAAACAAAAACAATGAAAAATATTTTAGCAATTTCATACACATAGAAACACACACACACACACACAAGATTTAACAAGAATACTCACCGAAAGCCCTTCTTCACCGATACCAGCTAGAGTAAGTAGAAGACCTATGGCATAAAAACAAGAAATTTTTAGAATTACCATAAACTAAAAGGTCATGCGACAAAGACACAAGTCTGGAACAAACCTGGAAGTCCACCTGCAGTCTCTGAGCATACACGAGACAAAAATACATGATCTATCTGTAAAAGTTCAGCAAATCATCAAATTTCAAACTCACCTCATCTCAAGACACAGAGAGAGAAACAGATGAGTTTTAGAGATACTTACCTTTGATAGTTTAATGTTATGTTCTGTACAGAAACGTTGCAAGCCCTGAATATACAAGAAATTGACCAGTAAGCCGATGGAGGCTAATAGTCTAGCCGATGAATTAGCAACTTATGCGTTCTCTCTCTCTTTAGGCTTTCATTCTTTTGATTCTGCTCCGCATTGACTTGTTCCTATTTTGCAAGACGATATGACTGGGCTTGCTTTGCCTCGTCAGGTTCGTGTGTAAGTGACAGTCGTTTCCTATTTATGAACCGCGAATTCATAAATTATGATTTTTTATTAAAAATTAAAAATGATAATAATAAAGAAAAAATATATTAAAATTTCATAAAATAATACCATTCCAAATTGTTTATAGAAAATAAAAAGTAAACAAAAAAACACTTTATTATTGAAATATAATTTTTTATATTTTTTCTGCAAAATTGGTCATTAAACTCAGATAGCAAACTCACTCATTAAACTATTTTCTCTAATTCTTTTATGAATAATATACCATTGTTTATTTCTCTGTGATTAATTGATCACTCATCTTCTTCTTTCTAATTTTTACAAATTATTTAAAAACAATAAATCACTGCATGTACCTTTTTTACGAAAACTTGAAGATAATGATAAATTGATAATTGATGAATTTATTGAAGGAAGATAACTAAAAAAATTAGGAGTTGAATACTTGAATTCTGTAACTAAAAACACCGAAGAAGGAGAATGTGAAAGAATAATCTAAAGCAAGAGGTCAAGAGCAAGAGGAGAACACGAGAGAGTCGTCGTTTTTTCGTCTTCCTAGGTTTAATTTTTTTCACCTATAAACTTTACTTTTTATCTATATTAATACATATATATAACTAAAAATTAAAAAAAAATATATATATACCTTTAAAAGTTGGGTGCCCTAAGCGACTGCTTTATTTGCATGTCCTCTCCGTTGGGCCTGCCCGGGAGGAAACTCCTGCTTCTTCACCAAAAAAAAATTAGACATGACAGATTTTTCAGATTGCCTTTCTACTCAAAAAACTGAATCATAAAAACACTAAACAAAGCTAATTTTTTTATAAAAAAAAAAAATTTAATCCATACTTCAATTCAATTGAGAAGGAGTTAAACTCGCATCGTTTGCTGGGGGATCAAGACTGCCTGCAGTTCTTTGTCTTTTAAGTCGTTAACCCGTCGAATAAGTCATTACCAAAGCCCACATCAATAAGCCCACTGAGCCAGAAAATTGGTGTTCAGAGTTTGAAGCAGATGAGATTGAACGTGTGGTCCGAGTACATCCAACGCATTCATTCGCAGAGTTGAAGAAGTGGTGGAATAAAAAAATTGGCGATGAGCTTAAAACTGAGGACGTGCGGGCTGCGAAAGAGGAAGCTATCAAAAGAGTGTTTAAAGATTGGGATCAGAGTTTTGAAGATCTTCCCAAGTTAATGTCTGCCTTACATTCATCTAATGGACTGCTCGTGGACTGGAAATACGATCTTTTCCCTAATCCCAAGTTTGCATCTTTCTCTGGGGTGTTTTGGGCATTTTCACAGTCTATCGAAGGGTTTCAACACTGTAGACCTCTGATCGTAGTGGACACCAAAAACTTAAACGGTGAGTACCAGTTAAAATTGATGATTGCCTCAGGGGTAGATGCAAACGACGCTTATTTTCCTCTTGCCTTTGCGGTCACTAAAGAAGTGTCCACTGACAGTTGGCGTTGGTTTCTTACTGGGATCAGAGAGAAGGTTACACAAAGGAAAGGCCTGTGCCTCATCTCCAGTCCTCACCCGGACATACTCGCTGTTATTAAAGAACCGGGGTCTCAGTGGCAGGAACCTTGGGCTTATCATAGGTTCTGTCTGAAACAGTTCTCGTCCCAGTTCCGTAGTGATTTCCCAGGATATTACCGCTTGGACAGTCTTTTGACGCAAGCTGGATCTACGAGTCAGAAGAAAGAATTTGAAACCCACATCGAGACCATTAAAAAGGAGAACCCAGAAGCTCGGAGAAGGTTAGACCAAATCCCTCAAAATCTGTGGGCTCTGGTTCATGACAGTGGTCGGAGATACGGAATCATGCAGATAAATAGAGAAAGTCTGTTTNTTCTGCTTCTGTTTGATGAGCTGAGAAACTTGTTTGAAGAATCTTCTGATATTGGCCGTAGCAATGTCAATATGGGCCACGTGTACACCTCACCTGTCACGGACAAGCTTGAAGAGTTCAGAAAAGCTT
>OVBB01001881.1:0-12827 GCA_900406415.1 Isatis lusitanica | reverse complement strand
GGTGTGAAAGCCTTTGTGATGAGTTCACAAATCTAGTCTCAAGGAATCACATACAAGAGACATAGATTCAAATGTTTACTAAGTAAAGAAATTCATCTTACTTAGATAAACAAAAACAAAGCACAAGCTTTCGAGAAAATTCTCTTTTCTATTTTCCAAAAAATTATATATCTTTTTACAATGAGAATAGATGAGCTTTTATAGCTCTTACAAGAGGATCTATACAATAAATTACATTAAAAGAAAGAATCTACATTTAAACACAAAATGAGGGAAATTAGCTAAATCAAATAATATTATTCTTCCCACCAATTTAGCATTTGACCTTGAATGAGACTCCTTTGATTTTATGTAGTAATGAGGTTGATATTCTCCCTTGATATGCTCCTTTTTCTGATATTGTATTAGGCAGGTAACCATGGATCATACCATACTGAGATAGATGATCCTGATTCTACCCTTTTGATTAGTCTTTTGCTACAATACTCCTCCATCCATAAGACGGGGAGTATGATCTAATAGGATCTAAAGGATCCGTGTTACGATAATAGCAAAAAACTTTGGCAAATAAGGTATCCGGTTTATCAATGAGTCTCCATAACTGTTTTGCCAACAAGGCTGTGTTAACTTTTAATTTTAAAAAGTTAAAAGTTCAATTATTTTGGGATTGAGAGAGTAATTTTTTTTTTGTAAAAAATTGAATGATAAATAATTATGGAGAAATACTCTCAAGTAGCACACTTTCATGCTTTTATCTCCAAAATAGTACAATATGGTGAAAGTGACAATAATACCACATTTTAATCATTTTAAATGTATTACACCAATGAATTTGGGTTCACAAATCATTAATTATGGTTTTGATTTTAGGGTTTAGGGTCAAAAGATTGAGAAAAAAATGAATGAGAAATAAGACTGTAATAGTCTTTTATTCTTCAATAAATGCTATTTGTTTTCATTTTCACCCTAGTGTGCTATTTTAGTAACAAAAACACGAAACTGTGCTATTTTTGATAATTGCCCATAATTATGTGTAATAAATATTACTTATAAATGGTGAAATAATTTTGTAAGATATAATAACTTAAAGAGGAATTTTGGAGTCTCTGAGGGTACCCACATCACCTGTTATATTTAGTCGACACGTTGCGTGTTATAAGTTTTAAAAATATCAAAAAAAAACCCACTTCGGTACATGTTTTAATGAGATCCTATACAAATTTGGGATTGAACGAAGCCCAAAAATATTGGGCTACAATATTATAAATACAAGCTCCCTCTAAAAATAATTGGATAGTTATTTTCCTCGCCGACTCTACGGTTACGAACCTTAAACTCCACGAAAAAGAATCAAACGTTCGATTTTAACACATAAATTATCAAATTATAGTACTGTGTAAATAACATAGAAACTGCCGCTGAGGAATACCAAAAGATAATACAACAAGAGTGACAGCTATAAATAAACCGTAGAGAAGGTAACATCAAAGAGCCCATTGGCAAAGTTTACGTGAAGAAAAAAACATGGGAGACCAAAATCACATAACATATTCATTCAGATACGTAACACAAGAGTTCCACCCACAATCCCAAGCACAATCCACCTTATTATCAAGAGGCCTACAACCCAACAAATTGAGATCTCCATACAAATTACATCGCCAACAGATGCGAGGGGTCCGGCAGCTGCGACACTGAGAAGCAACATTCAAATTATTCTTACATACCACGAGATACCTGAACCAGATGCAACCCGAATGGGAGACCACTTCCTGCGCCTCATCCAAACAGTGGAAAGATCAACGCAAAACGAAAGCGCTGCATCATTCGATATGTATTTTTCTATAACATATACTAGCTTCCATGCTCAGAGGAGAATTGATACCGACCTCCTCGTTACGGACTTCCATGCAGCAACAATATCAGCAACCAAGAAGGAAGAAACCGAAGAGTGTTCTATATGCCTGACCACATTCAAAGATAAAACTCATATCAGCAACCTGTCATGTGCCCGTAAGTTTCACTACGACTGTATCGTCAACTGGCTCTATAAGAAATAAAGCTGACCAATATGTGGAGAAATCAATTTCTAAGCATTGCCATTCCAAAATCATTATAATTACTCTTTACCTTACCTTCTATAAGATACATTAAAAATAAAGGATATGTGCTCACCATTTCTAATGTCAATAACAGCAGTTTCAAATGCACGGTTACTATGAAGCGCCGGCGTTTCATTTATTACCCCTACAGACTTTCGATTTGTACATTACTATTTCTTTCTAAACCAAGTTTATGCTTCAAAGTTCAAGAAAAAACAAACAAACTGTAAATCCCAATATTATTCAGCACCACAAATTAGACAGATTTGCTTTCAAAGTCAAATCAGAGTTTCCTAACACTACTTGACTAAGATATAACTGGACCCTATAATTACAGAATCTACGGATTACTAGAGATCGTGAGTATTTAAACCAAATCCAATTTATAACAAATATAATTAAATAGTTTTGAGTTGTGGGATCCTAAGGTCAGATTGTTGGAAATACTATTCCCTATAAAAAAGAAGTAAACGATTTTAGGTTACTATCAATCCTCACAAGTTCTCCACATTACAGATAACTATAATGATATATTTGTTTTCTCAAATAAAGCAGCCCACATTTCTGGAACCTCCGCAAAGTTCCCACGACTTACACTTAGGACAAAAAAACCAAAACATGGAAACCAACTCTCAGAGGCCATGGAAACTGAAAGAATAGCTTCTATGCAGCTTTCGGCATAACCACCAAGATTCGAAATATCTGTCCTGCTTTTCATCCCATATTTTTTTCCCCAATTTCTTTCCAGGTAATTTATGTCTCTTTCGTTTATTATAATAAATCAATAATTCTAAGAAATTTTCAAAGAGTTAAATACCATACACTGACCTAAATAATGAAATTAACACTGCTACAAAATAAAACCGTACTGAACCATTTATTTTATCCATCAAATAGCTCTCTTCATTCTCTAATAACCTAAACAAAGGACATAATGCTCAGAACATTTTATTAGTGGTTGTCTAACCACCATCTAATCTATATCAATATTAATATTATTTTCCACTGACACATAATCCAAAACTTGTCAATTGTGCAAAATCATTGATCACATTTGGGGAAAAGGTTTATCATCATACTCGGGAAGCTCTTAAATAGATATTACATAATTATAATCAAGGTGGTGGTGGGAAGTATCTAGCCCTCCCTGAACAATTCAGACACAATAAATCAGAGATGTTCTCATATGTGAAAACAAAGATTCAACAAAAAGCAGATGCGTGACAAACCAGATTTCTTTCAACAGCAAGAAACGAGATCTTGATTAAGTTAGTTGGTTATGCTATGCATGTATACTCTATGAACGTTTTTCAACTTCTGATCACACTATGTTCAGATATCGATCATATATTTTCTCGCTTTTGGTGGGGTACTACAGCTGATCGCAAGAGAATGAGTTGGACGGCATGGAAAAAATTAATTTTCTCAAAGACGTCTTGGGGTTTGGGCTTCAAAGATCTGCATCTCTTTAATCAAGCTCTGCTGGCTAAGAACTTGTGGAAACTTCTTCACAGACCTACATCTCTACTTTACAGGGTTCTTCATCATTGTTATTTCAGACGTTCATCACTCCTACAAGTCGGAAAAGTTTGTCAGCCATCTTATGGTTGGACCTCCTTAATTTTTGGACGGGAATTAATTCAACAAGGATTGTTACCATTAATAGGTAATGGTGCCTCTATATCAATAGGGGATAAATGGATCCCAACAATACCTCCACACGCTCCATCTCTATTTCCATATACGAATCACAAGCTTTTTGTAAGTACACTCATAAATGAATCTACACACCAATGAGATCAACAACAACTATGTGATCTAGTGGAACAACAAGATCATTTCTACATCAGGAAGATATACTTACCTCCAAGACCCTATCCGGACCAACATGTATGGCCTCATGCAGCAGATGGTAAATATACAGTGAGAAGTGGGTATCATTTGGCTAAGTCTCTTGCCAATAATGGGTTCCAACCTGCATTGAGTGCTCATCCGAATCTTGCTCGGGCTATCTGGACAACCAATATTCAACCAAAAATACAACACTTTATTTGGCGAGTTGCTTCTCAGACTATTGCTACAACAACCAGAATCTATCAACGCTTCAACGTCTTCTTCCCTTCCGGTTAATATGGTGGATGTGGAAAAGCAGAAATGATCTTACCTTTAATCAAATAAACCTATTAGAAGAGACAGTACTGGTAAAGACTATCGAAGTCACAACAGAATAGATGGAGATAGCTTCAAATACCGTCCCGCTTACTCAACAACATCAACCTACAATCTCTACATCGAGTGAACTCCACCCCAACAAGGTTGGCTAAAATGTAACTATGATGCTACTCATAATTCTTCTGGGTATATCAATGGGTTAGGTTGGATCATACATAATAGTCAAGGCACTGTTATGAACTGTGGAATGGGTAAATTTCAAGGCAGACTTTCATCAGTGTAGGCAGAAAGAAAGGCTTTTATATGGGCGCTTCAAGTTTGTTGGTCTTTCGGTTATTCTAATATTGAGTTTGAAGGTGACAAATCTGGAACTCATATCTGCAATCAAATCCCATCAACAACACTACAAGCTTTAATTTTACCTACACACTATCCAGGATTGGTTACTTCACTTCGCATAAATACGAGTCCTACATACAAGGAGAAATTCTAATGCATGTGCTGATCTATTGGCAAAAAAAAGCAATAGTAGAAAATAATGACTGGTCTATTTATCACTATTGTCTTTTATTACTCAAAGCAAATGTAAACAACGATATGTTTTAATAATAATCTTTTAGTCGAAAATAAAAAATAGAAAAATAAAAAAATAAAATAAAAAAAAATAAAATAAAACTTTCGATACCAGCACGGAGTACTCTCTCCAGGCTTGCCACATAAGCACTTCCAAGCTTGACATGTCAGCATCATAATTTTTCACTTCTTCATCTTATCGTCTCTTCAATCTCTCCACTCGACATTTGCGCTTCATCATCCATGGCGTTAAATTGCTCCACTTATTGTATCTCTCTATCTCCTCTCTAGCAGGCAAACACTCTTCGATATATCAAATATGAAAAACCCTTCAATGCCAAACCAGGAGTCAGCCACATCCACCTTTGGTTTCTTCACATGGTCTTACTTGTATAGCCTTCACATCGGTATGTTCTCTCCACATCTAATCCATTGTTCTTCTATGGTAAACCATGCAAATTTAGGAGTTAAGTTCTTGATTTTCATTTTTCGGAATTAGGATTCTATGTAAGATATATCTGCTTTTTGCAAGTCGTTAGATCAGATGTTTACACTTCTAGATCTGTGTGGATTGTAAATATAATTTGATTTGACGGTGTCGTGTATTCTTGTAGATTTGGTGTCTTAGATCTGTGATTTTTTTCAAGTTTTGTTGATTTCTTAGTGTTATTTTTTTGCCTTTTTGTTTTTTTATTTCAAACATTGAAGACTACTGTGTTCTTATATAATCACAGAGACTGTTCGGTTTTGATCAATCTGAAATTTTGTAAACACATTCAATCCGTTTTTTCTCATGTCAATTTTTTTTTTCTTTTGAGGCTCAGTGGAGTATCTCTATTCATGGGAATTGAGAAGGGAGTGGTTCTTCAAGAAGCTAGAGTCTTTCATGATGCTCAGGTTGATCCCAGAAGATGCTCGCAGGTAATTGCTACAGTTTTCTTCTGTGCTCAAGTCTTTTTTTTTATTCAACTTGTTCGTGATCATAATCTTTCTGTAAACAACAGGTGATCAACAAGCTTCTTTATTTGCTTAACCAAGGGGAATCATTCACAAAGGTCGTTTTTATAAATCTTCTCTTAGGCGGAGGATTCACTTTTATGCTTATTAAAGCATTATATGATTTTATTAAAATAACTTCATTATTAGTGAAAGTATCATGTTCCATGAATTTTGTTCTATTTCTTAAGCAGGTTGAAGTTACAGAGGTTTCCTTTTCAGTTACAAAGCTTTTCCAATCGAAAGACAATGGTTTGCGGAGAAAGGTCTACTTTATCATTAAGGAATTATCTCCATCATCGGATGAGGTTTACCGTCTCACTCAATTTTAATGTGAAAATCATGGTATGTATTGTAGGTTATATTTTTCTGATAAGTTGTTTGTCTTTCGCGCATGGGTTATTATTGTAACAAGCTCCCTTATGAAGAACATGAACAATAATATTGATATGTATCGAGCAAATGCTATCAGTGTACTCTGCTGGATTATTGAAGGAACCATTCTCACTCAAATTTAGCCGTACTTAAAAAAAAAGCCATTGTGGATAAGAATCACGTTTTTTCATGTGCAGCTTTAGTCAGTAACCTTCACTTGTGAAAGGTACTTTTACACACCAAAACAGTTTTGATTGTTTCTTAGTTTCTGGTTATGCTTATAGTCTTATGTTGTTGTTTTCAGACAAATCCAGAAGGTATGAGGTTCAAGAAGGTATTGATTCGAGACCAGCCCTCGTGCGGTTTCATGCCCTATCTTTGCTCCATCAGGTAAGTCTGTTGCATTGGTGCTACCGAAATAAATTCGTTTATGTTTCTGTTCTTTGTTTAAGAGTATATCCACTGAGAAGAAGCACCTTGAAAAAAGAGAGGTTTTAATATGGCTCTATGAGTATTGTATTGATTAGAGACATCATCAATAAATTTTCAATATTTTCTAGTGAGTTCAATCTGTTCTAGAGTCTGTCTATGATTCTGCTGGGTGTTAGCATATACAACTGATTAGGTTTGAAGGATGACCTATTACGTGTCTTAGTTGTACGAGTGAGCAAGTCACATGTATCAATGCTGTGACATTGAATTAAAGACTCTCAACAGGACATGCTTTATTTATTTATAAAAGTAGTGATAACTAATAACTGTTGGCAATCAATCATCATATTCAGGTAAGCCAAAATGATCATTTGGCTGTTAGCAAGTTGGTTGGTAGCTTGAGCAGGGGATTTATCCACTCTCCCTTGGTTCAGTGTCTTTTGATCCGTTAAACCAGTCAGGTTAGTTCTTTATGCCGTTTGATAAAACGATAATTTGGTGATAGTATTTGTGTTATGTAGTGTGGAATGTTGTTGATTGTTTCTCACTACATTGAGAGTGCTTGCGCAGATGTTTATAACGGACTTGTGGACAGATCACACACCCTGGCCATTCAACCAGCTTCCCGAGAACTATAATTCCCTAGTGAAACATGGAACTCTATGGAAACTGACTTACTATGGAACGGATGCACGCGTTAATCACCAAACTAACTTCACAGAAACTTCAACTTTTATCACCAGGTGAGTCTTTAATGTCTATGGTTTGGTTACTCATTCAAACTAAATAATTTGTCTCTTCCAACTCTTCCAACTCTTACTACCTGAATATTTTAATAAATAATTTGTAAATGTGCCTATGAAAGCTATAAAGAGAGGGAAAAGTAGATAGAAGTTGGTGATAAAAGTTATACATTACACACTTACAATTTGGGTAAGTGCCAGAACTCAATTACAGCTCCTCCATTTTAAACTCAAAATTTAACGTCACTAATGCGGCATTAGTAATGCCTACCATTATTGTACGTTAGAAAACCAATCAGTTACAGAAAATTAATAACAGTAAAACCCCTTCCCACAAAATCCCACCCTTTTTTGCTCTAAAACCTCTTGCGACCCACATAAATCACCATGTAAACAATTCCAGACTCACATTACGCACATCTACGAAAGCTCTTTGTTTATTTCTACGAATGCATGGACCAACAACTTCCAACTATTTGTACATATATGCAGGAACATGCACAACAAAAAGGATAACACCTCAGGATCTCACCCACACTCCATTCCACTTCAGAAACTCCTGCTACATTACTTACTGCACCGTTTTGTACTCAAGATTTTGATGTTATGTCGCCATCAACGTTTAAGGTACTGGGTGTTTATGCTCTCGGAACGACAATAGGCTATAGTTGCCAATTTTGTGATACAGGAATCTTGGTAAGGCTACCTTATCAAGTCACAAAGTCGTCTTTGGAATCAATCAAAGAGAAACACAAATCAAGATGGGTTATTTACAACAAACAACCAAGAAAGTACGTCTGGGATAACGCAAGTAAAATGTGGGTAATGAAGATTGGATAACCTACATTTTATCCTATTATTTGCTCCGCTTCTTTCAACTATATCAAACTACAGATTAAAATTACAACTCTTATATCTCATGTTCATAGTTTCTCCATTGGATGGACAATTTATATTGCAAATCTACGTTTGTAATAATCCTAAAGTTTTAATTCTATGAAATTCTTGTACATGCTATGTTTTTTTAAAAAAAACTGTCACATGTTCATGTGATAACATAAGTTTTAAAAAACTAACACATACTTACTGTGAAATCATACTATATTTACATATACTTTAACGTACATCCGCTTTAAAAAACTATTACATATTATTAACATCGAATAACAGAAATAGCAAAAACAGAACACAGTTGATCCGTTTCCTGACTTACGTTATGTTCATTAACACTTTTTTCTTAAAAAAAAAACCAAAAAAATATATAAAAGGCACACTAAAATGGGCCAAACTAAATTTTATAAAAGATATAATAAATTGCCTGATATTGACA
Source organism: Isatis lusitanica (assembly GCA_900406415.1). Classification (NCBI taxonomy): domain Eukaryota; kingdom Viridiplantae; phylum Streptophyta; class Magnoliopsida; order Brassicales; family Brassicaceae; genus Isatis; species Isatis lusitanica. The sequence goes on along the minus strand of OVBB01001881.1, from coordinate 4,104 downwards.
ATGTAATAAAAATGAGGACTATATAATTACACTATTCCACTATAACCCAAATACTTCATTTAAAAAGACACACAAAACCTGTTTTTCTCAAATGAATTCTCACATAAGTCTCTCTAACCATGGTTGCACTCTATCACCTTTCAATTGCCAAAGATTCTTCAATCTCTTCCACGAATCGTTACGACTCTGTCAATTCCGTGTACCAAAAATTAAAAATAATATCAGGACACCGTAAATGCCAATAATGAAAATAACTAAAACTCACTTGAAAATAAGAATTTATATATAATAAAATAAAAATATATAACAAATTAAAAATTTCTAAATCTAAAATCATTTTCCACCAAATAATAAATTCTCAACAATATTTCTATTAAAATCATAACTTTCATCCAAATTAAAGAAAATTAAAAAATATATATATTATACACATTCTTTTATATTATTAACATTTTATATATTGTATCATAAAAATATAGTTTTGATACTTTTGATAACTAGGTAATAGATAATGTGTTTATATTGTTTATTTATTTTTATTTATTTTTATTTATTTTTATTTATTTTTCAATAGCTATTACATCCGATATTCAATCAATCATAAATATCTTGTAGTCACACCCATTTTCAACCGTTGTGTCAATTCTATTAGTGGCTTTATGACTCCTGAAACCGCAAACATCTCACACCGGCGTCTACCGCTGTGTTTAAACCAATGAAACTCTTAATTGTTTCCTTTTATTCATTTGGTCACATTTAGGTTTGTAAGCCTTTTTGTAGAGAACCAGGAGAATTTCTCCGACTTTATTCAATAAACAAAACTACAACCTCACATCCATTATTCTCGACAGACCCATTACACCATTGTTCAAAATAGATTTAACAACCACTGGAACAGAATAAAAAATATGAATACCTAAAGGTAAAGAAAATGCATAGTTCGCTAAACCATCCGCAAGACGATTCGCTTCCCTATACACGTGAGTGATACGAACTAACCAGTCCCTAAACATAAAGCCATGGCACAAAAGTACTAGGAAATACAGAGGATGCAAGTCAACAATCGTGTGCATAAAAACCCAGGACTATCTCAGAGTCTACTTCCAACTCCACGGGAGTAACCTTCATCTCCCAAGCAATGCATAAGCCGTAATTGACATTCCCAATTCTGACAAAGGAGCAGAACAACGACCTACATTTAGAACAAAGCCGCTATACCACTGCCCCTCTACACTCCGTAAAGCTCCCTTTGCAGCTGCAAGCCCTGAGTTTCTCCATGAGGCCCCATCCATATTGGTTTTGTGTCATCCGACCGACAGTACCTCCAAAAAAATCTCTCGCTCAACCCGTGTCACCGGAGGCCGAGTCTTGTTCTCCTTCAAATTGGCCAGATTTACCACACCAACTTGTTTCCGAAGAAATTAAACCCTGTCCTTGCACGGTTGATTCGCTTCAAAAACGTTCCCACATCGCCATTTACATCCTCGCCAAACCATTATAGCAAACATTGTAGGCCATATACCATCTGCTATCTTAACAGACTTACAAACTCCTTTTTTGCACACTTGACAGATCTTCGTATCCCCAATGTGTATTTTATATCTCTCCTGGTTTGTCAAGATAACTTTCTGACTGATCAACCAAAGAAATACACGAACTCGCTCTGGTACTCTCAGCTTCCAAATGCAGTTGTAAAACCTCTCCATCCCCTGCTCTAATGTATTGTCCCTCGTCAACGGAGCATATGCCGATCTAACTGTGAACCAACTATCTTGAGATTCACCCCACGATAATCTATCTTTAGCCCCTGTGCCTTTATCAAGAACGAAATCTCCAAAATTCAGTCTCATATTTCCATCAATATTTGGACCAATAGCATCAACGTTCCAGCCTCCACCTGGTGGCCTGGGCATTTTACCCGGATCGGAAGATCCGATCCGATACCGACCCGAAAAAAGAGGAACCGAACCGGAACCGAAACCGGTAAAATACCCGTACGGGTCCTAAACTCCTCTACCCAAAAGACCCGAACTGAATAGAGCCGGCCCAAACCCGAGAGCTGATGGGTACCCGAAGACCTGAAACCAAAATATACTAACAAAGTTAAAGGTTTTCTAAATTTTCAGACCCGAACCGAACCGGACCCGAAAGGAACCGACCCGAAACCGAACCAAAATTCTACAATATCCGAACGGGTCCTAAACTCCTCTACCCGAAAGACCCGAACCCAAATAGAACCGACCCAAAAACCCGAATGCCCAGGCCTATCATGAGCCTTGACATTCTCAAAACCATCCAGCAGCTGAATTTTTCCGATATCAACCATATACTTATTCCCCATCCATCTATCGCTCCAGAAATTAACACTTTGACCATCTCCCAAAACCCAGTTAAATCCTTTCGAGATTATCACATATATACCAACGCCCACGCTGTGCATAGTCTAAGACCAACTCTTCTTCAATTCAAGCGAAGATTAGTCATGCAACCTTCCTACTTTATATTTTCTCCAAAGCACCTTGGCCCAAAGGCTAGTATTATCAGCCAATAAACGTGAACCTACCTTGACCAACAACGCCATATTCATATCCTTTGCATGTCGTATTCCTAAGGCTCGTTCTGGTTTAGGCCGACAAATTCTGTCTCATGCAACTAAGTGCTGTTTCCGGTGGTCGCTAGTACTTCAGCACACAAAGTTCCTTGGCATACGATCCAAAGCATTCAGCATAGAACACGGAAGCTGAATGGTACTCATTGTGAGAACTCGAATAAAAGATAAAACTGCTCTTGCAAGAGTAATTCTCCCTGCAAGGATTAATAACCTGCCTTTCCATCCTGCAAGTTTTAAGCATACCCTTTCCAGCACCTCCCTGGATGTCCTTATTAATTCTCTTATGCAGGATCGGCATACCCAAGTACTTTCAAGATCATGTGTAGATTGAATCCCACTCTCAGCTGTAATGCGGGCACGAAGGTCTCGTCATACATTATTTGAGAAGAAGATCTTTGTTTTCTCAAAGCTAACCTTTTGCCTTGAGGCAGAAAAAAATTTCTCTAACACTCCTATGATCACACGTATTTGAGCTATAGATGCTTCAAAGAACAAGATAAGATCATCAGCAAAACAAATGTGAGAAAGCCTTGACCCCCCTCTGGCAAGACTGATTGGTTTCCACTTCCTATCATCTACTTCTCTCTCGATTAGGTGACACAATCTCTCCATACACAAAAAATAAGTAAGGGGATAACAGATCCCTTTGACATAAGCTACAGACTAGTTTAAAACCATCTGTTTTCTCCCCATTCAAAAGCAAACACATCGATACCCCCGAGACACATTGCATAGTCCAAAGCACTCACCTATGTGAACGTCCTGCAGCTTCTAGTGATCCTCCGGAAAATCTCATCATTCTGTTCATAAGCTTTCTCCAAGTCAAATTTAAGGATCATCCATCCCTTCTTCCCTTTCTTTTGTCTCATAGAATGAATCGTCTCCTGCACCACCACGATGTTATCATTACTGATTCGCTCAGTGATGAAACTAGATTGATAAGGTCCAATTAACATCTCCATAAATCTCTTCAAACACCTTACCATAACCTTAGTAATTTTCTTAAATAAAATATTACATAGGCTGATTAGCCTAAACTGGGTGAATTTTTCCAGGTTAACCACCTTCGGGATGAGCGCTACTAGCGTATCATTGGTATCTTCTGCTAGGCTCCCAGACTCAAAGAACTCTAACACAAACCTGGAGACTGATTCACTCACGACATCCAAACATTTCTGGTAGAAAATAGGTTGTAAAAGGTCGACGTAGTTTGATCTGGTATTCGCTTGTAAATCTCGCAAAACTTGCCTATGGTAACTTACAACGGGCTCAACATCATCCAAGGAATAAAGGCGAGTTAAGTACTGAATCGCGAGCCTGTCCAACTGTTGTATATCCGAAACTCATATACATGCATCATCTTTAAGGGTTTCTATACCGGTCCTCCTCCGGCGAATAACTTTGGACATATGAAAAAGTTTTGTATTCCTATCACCAAATACTACCCATTTCTCCTGTGGTTTTTGAAACCAAATCACCTCCTCTATTCCAAA
>OVBB01001880.1:0-15640 GCA_900406415.1 Isatis lusitanica | reverse complement strand
CAATAAAACAATTTTTGACACAACTTGACTCCAAAACAAAACAAAGCAAAAGACATTAGTATTTTCCTCCCCCAGACTTAAATAACACTGTCCCCAGTGTTATCAAGCCATAGGATTGAGAAGAAACCAAAGTAAAAACAAATTAACAAGAAAAATTGAATATATAGACCTGCTCGGGTGGTGTCGGGCGACACTAGCAAAACAAACGAATTTCAAAGAAAATCCTACCTAAAAGTGGGTTGCCTCCTACTAAGCGCTTGATTTCAGTCATTAGTTTGAATATGGTGGAGCTTAGGTATCTGGTGGATCAAAGAGTGGCACTGAATGCCTCTAGGAAGAACATCTCATCATCCAAGGTGGTGTATAAGCAGTAGGTGCATGAGATCGACCAAGGAAGTGAGGAACAGCAGTAGGGTGAGACTTATATGTGGGTGGGACACTTCTTTTTCCTGCAAAATCATCAAAAGAAATACCAAGCTCTCTACGAGAATCTTGTGGCTTGCATAAGTGTGAAACAGATGGAAGTATATGATTGATGATATCAGGTGGTTTGGAATCAGGAACATGATGTGCATACCTTTGCTTTCTCCAAGGTGTTTGAAGTGAGAGATGTGGAATTTTCTATTTGACAAAGGTTGATGGATTTGCAGCATTAGAAACCTCCTGAAAACTGTGTGTTTTTGGTTGTTTCTGGGTTGGTCTGTGAAGGGTGTCGACCGACACCATACCTGAAGCTCGGATTTCTGCAATTTTCTGCAATTCAGCTCTGCAATCCTTGTCTCCATCACAAAAATGTCATCCTCCATCAACTTAGCTTTAATTGGAGCCTTATCTTCGACCCTAGTCCTAAAAAGATGATCTCCACTCCAATCTTCAAGCCCAACAGCTTGCTTAGAAGTATCAACCAATTCCTCTCGAACAACCAGCTTGTTCACTTGCTCAGTAGCCTCCAGCTCCTTGACATACCCAACAGTAATGTTATCAGGCTCCTCATCCATGGCAACCTCTACAGAAAAAGTTTGACCATCAATGATAGGTTTTCTCCTCACCTTATCCATGTCAAAGCTCATGGCCTTATCACCCAAATCAAGCTCTATCTGCCCTTCTCTGACATCAATAATAGCACCTGCTGTAGCTAAGAATGATCTTCCCAGAAGAAGAGGATCTTGAGGTTCTTCACCATATTCCAAAACCACAAAGTCTGTGGGAATAATGCATCCTACAATCTGAAGTGGAACATCCTCTAAGACACGTTCTGGAATCCTCTTGGAATGATCAGCAAGGACAAGATAAATCCTTGTAGGCTTGAAGTCAGTCAACCCAATCCTTACAGCAACAAAATAAGGCATCAGATTAATTCTTGAGCCAAGGTCATAGAGAGAGTGAGGAAACTTTCCTATTGAGATGGAGCAGTCTAGTACAAAACTCCCTGGATCAGGTAACTTTTTTGGAATCCTACTCTGAATCATAACACTGACTTGTTCAGTGACTTTCACTTTCCTCTCTTTCCTAGATACTGACATTTTTAAGAGGATTGCACTAATGTCCTTTGTCAGCAAAGCTTCTTCTTCAGGACTTATACCATTCACAACCATCCTCTTAACATACCTCTTAATTGGAGGTGAAAGCTTTATTGCATCAACCCATGGTATTTTCAATCAGCACCTTGTCCATTAGTGCCTTGCATCTAGCCACTTCCACCTCTTGTTTAGACAGTTTGGGCTTCGGGTAGGGTATTTTAGGTTTTTAGACCCTCTCTTCAATGGCTGATGGGGTTTTGGGACGATCAGCATGCTCTTCTGCCGGTAATTAAAAAATACACGATTGGTGTCGATCGACACTCAAAATTTTTTTCCAAGTGCGTCGACTTTTCCCCGTCAAAACCCGAAAAATCACAATTTTTTTGTGGTCTCGAAAGACACTCCTCTTTGGTGTCGACCGACACTGATATGGTGTCGATCGGGTCGATCGACAAAGGTTCGTCGCGGCTCGAAATTTCGAGATTTTTGGTTGGTGTCGATCGACACTCCTCCTTGGTGTCGATCGACACCAAGTCTGTAGCTCCAAATTCTTCACCAAACTCTACAAAATCCACGAATTTTTCTTCTTCCCTCACCATGATGACATTGACATGATGCCTTGGGTTGAATCATTCTTTCCAGGAAGAAACCCCTCTTCCCAGGAAGAAACCCCTCTTCCCAGGAAGAAACCCCTCTTCCCTTTTTATGGAAGAAGGTGTTTGTGCAACTTGAGTGTCCAGCTTTTTGACATGGGTGCTCAAAGCTTCAAATTTCCTATTCAGATCAGTGTACATGGAATCCAGCTTCCCATTAAAATCGACTGTTAACTTGGTCTGTCCAGCAAGAATCTTCTCCAGCATGCTTTCCATCTTGCTTTCTGCATTTGGTGGAAGAACTGGTTGGTAGGAAGAAGAGCCATAATTCCTTGCAAAGTTGCTGTGCTGAAAAGGTACCTGGTAAGTAGAACCATAACCTGGCTGATTTCCAAATCTTTGTCCTTGAAATCCAACTTCATTGATGAAATTTACATCCTCTTTTTCTGATTCAAAGGTTTCAACTTCTGCAGCAAACTCAACTTGCTTCTTATCCACAAGAAAATTATGGACAGAATCTAATTTGGTTTTCACCTCAGCTATTTGACTTCCATCTATGTTCCCAGCTGATTTTTTCCTCTCAAAATCTGCATTCTTGGTACTGTTGTCAGACACCAAGTTCTCTATAAGCTTTTTGGCTTCTGCTGGACTCCTAGTATTGAAATTTCCTTCACTTTCAGCATCTAAAGTCATCTGATACCTCCAGTCAATTCCTCTGAAGAAAAGACCTAGCAGCTGGACATCACTGAACCCATGATGGGGACAGTCCCTCTGATAAGATCTGAACCTCAACCAAGCAGCCTTGAAAGCTTCAGTAGTTCGTTGAGAGAATGCAGAGATTTTTTGTTATCAGCTCTTCTGACCTTCCATCATCAAAGAAGTTGTTGAGGAAGGCATTCTTGATATCATACCAGGTGGTTAGAGAACCTGGTTGCTCATTCTTCAGCCAATAAGCTGCATCCCCAGCAAGAGAGTATGGGAAGAGCTTGCACAGCAGATAATCCTCTGAGACTCCATTAAGCTTAATGCTAGTCACCAAGTCTTCAAATTTCTCAATATGGTCCATGGGGTGCTCATAACCCTCTTGGTCTCGTAAAACTCCAGCAGCATCAGGTCGAATGATAATTATCTGATTCATGTCTGCTAATCTCTTTGCCTTAAGGTTCGTGCGTTCTAAATCTCTCAACTCCTGATTCGTAAGATTCAAAAGTTGAGCCTCTTTGTTGCTTTTGGTACTGCGAGAATGCATACACCTGAAACACAAGAAAAGAGAATGAACAAATGTAAATAAACAAGAAACAAAATGCTTAGCCTAAATTCTATTCCAAATCTAATGATGAATTCAATGAGTCCCCGGAAACGGCGCCAAAATTTGATATGCTCAAATTTACCCTTTGAACTACTCTCTCAAATGAAGAGATCAATAGTAGTATTTAGGGATCGATTTCCATAGAGACAATAAACATGTTTGAATAAGATTGCATAAAAGAAATAAGAATAAAGATTAAAGGAGTTTTGAATCTTCTCTAAAGGAGTATGAATTTTTCTCTCCAAAACTCTAGCTTAGAATAATAGATTGGTCTAAACAATGACCTTTAAAACCCATAAAAATAGTATAAAAATATGGAAAATACGTTTGGCACTTAATTGTAAATATTAAGAGCTTCAGGGATCTGTTTGCAACTCTGCAAGGCCTGGAAAACGCGTATTGTAATTGCCATCACGAATTGGTGTCGACCGGCACGAGGGATGGTGTCGATCAACACCATCTGTAAAATTTGGCTACGAGTTGCATTCTTCAGCACAGCTTCCTACTTAACTCCAGAATGATCCATAATCTCCAAATAAGCTTCAAACGTACCTAAACCTGCAAATGAGAGACTCCAAAAACACTAAAAATACTCTATATATACAACCTATATAATCGTTAAAAACACTAAAAACCATGATATATCATTAAGGATCTTTTGGAGGCTAGACCGATATAACCCAATTCCAGCTCATAGCTTCTCTAGTAGTATTGGTGAAAAAGAAGGATAGTATGTGGCGCCTTTGTGATGATTAACGCGGGTTAAACAACATGACAGTAAAGGATCGGTTCCCTCTGCCCTTGATAGACGATCTGAAGGATGAGTTGGGCGGCTCAAAGATCTATTCGAAGATCGATCTACGCGCNTCCCCCCCCCCCCCTCCCTTCCATATTTTCACAAAACCGATTTCAAAACGCATAGCGGCCACTACGAATATCTTGTTATGCCCTTTGGACTTATGAATGCACCAGCTACATTTCAGGGGCTCATGAATGATGTGTTGCGACCACTGCTCAAGCATTGTATTCTAATCTTTTTGACGATATTTTCGTCTATAGTCCATCTTTAGAGTCTCATGAGCAGCATCTGCGTGCTGTGTTTACGTTGATGTAGGACAACAGTTTGTTCGGTAAGCCAAGCAAATGTGTGTTTGCCACTACTAGGATGGAGTATTTGGGTCACTTCATTGAAGCGAAGGGTGTATATGCGGATCTAAGCAAAGTTAAATCACTTTCTGAGTGGCCCATCCCGGGTAACTTGAAACAGCTTAAAGGGTTTTTAGATTTGGTTGGGTATTATCTCTGTTTTATCCGCAATTTTGGGACGATAGCAAGACCGTTAACAGGATTGACAAAGAGAGATTGCTTCCTTGGTCCGAGGAGGCACATACTTCATTTGATCAAATAAAACACACGTTATGTGCAGCACCAGTTCTCGCATTGCCACAATCCCAGAAGCAGTTCGTTTAGAGACGGATCCATGTGGGCACGAGATTGTAGCTTTCTTGATGCAGGAGGGTCATCTCACATCATACATTTGTCTCCCGGTGGTTTATGCAGTCCAAAAGTGGTGCCATTATTTCGTTGCAAGTCATTTTGTGATTAAAAAGATCAGCGGAGCTTGAAATATTTTCTGGAACAACGACTCAAGACACTATACAATAGCAGTTGTTACCTAAATTGCTGGAGTTTGACTATGAGAAAAATACCTAGAGGGTAAAGAGAACTTGGTTGCAGATAATCTTTCTCGTGTTCATGGTGTTGAAGTTCTTTACATAGCAATGTCAGTTCTTGAATATGGTCTCCTACAGTGTATACAGGCTGCATATCAGGCAAATAATCACACTCGGCTGTTGATTTCGGAAATGGAATCAAACCCCGGCGCTCGGAAGCACTTTTCATGCTCTAAGAGTATCCTCCAAAGGAAAAGTAAATTTGTGGTTCCATGTGATACTACATTGTGGTTTTACAATGGCTCCATTGCTGGGGTACATGGGGTCACTCTGGTCCTGATGCCACTCACCAACCCATTAAAGTTTTGTTTTATTGGAAGAGAATGGTCACAAATATTCATGCGTTTATCCGCAGTTGTGATATATGCCAACATAGTAAGTATGACACAGCAGCCACAACGGCCCCCCCGGGATTGCTGTAACCATTACCCATCCCGGCCAACATCTGGACAGATATTTCACTCTACATCATTAATGGGTTACCTAAATCATTTAGGAAGTCAGTTATTTTGGTCATTTTGGACCGCCTCAGCAAGGCTGCAACTTCATCGCTTTAGCTCACCCTTACTCAGCTTCTTCTGTCCCTTAGGCAGTCCTCGACCACATCTTTAAACTTCATGGGTTTCCACAATCTTTTTGCGTGAGAGGAACAGTGTTCCTCCGCGAGTTTTGGCAAGAACTATTTCGCCTTCAAGGTGTTGCTCTGAACCTCTCTACTACATATCACCCACAAAGTGATGGCCAAACTGACGTTGTAAATCGCTGTTTGGAGACCTATTTGCGATGCATGTGCAGTGACCACCCACATCTTTAGAGCTAGTGCCCCTTAAAGAGGCATGTTTACCAACTTTCACACATCAATACAAATGACCTCGTACAAGGTCGTCTATGGAAAACCACCCACTCAGCATCTACCTTACCTATCGGGGGAATCCAAAGTGGCTGTTGTGGATAAATTCTTGCAAGATCGAGAGGATATGATGCTCATTTGAAGTTTCATCTCATGCGGGCTCAACACCAATAAAACAATTTGCAGACCAGCACCGCACCAACCATTTCTTTGAGGTTGGAAATTTGGTCTATATGAAGTTACAATCTTAGAGGCAGCACTTACCGGTGGTTCGTGGTAATCAGAAACTGTCACCTAAATACTTTAGACCTTATAAGATCATTGACTGTTGTGGAGAAGTGGCCTGGAAGTTGGAATTTCCTGCATATTCTTGAATCCATCCAGTGTTCCAGGTCTTGAAGATGGGGATTGGTCCGGTAACTACTTTTACTAAGCTTCCTTCGGTTGATCAGATGTTCTGTTATCTCGTACTCGTTAAAATCCTTCTATCTTCGAGGTTCTGTGCAATTCGGATATTGATTCGGTGTTTTCTAAATGTTTGAATTGTTATCGATATAAGAAAGTTTATTCAAGTGGTGTTTCTTTATCATTTATACCCTTTGTCAACTTTAATGGCGTGGGTTAAAACCAAGTCAGCATTTTCGCCTTCTACTTTCATAATGTTGGTGGCCCAAACCCTGGTCTACTCAATTTGGAGGGAGCGAAATAACAGGTCTTTCAACCCTTCCACAATTCCTCCAAAGATCCTCTTCAAACACATTGACAGACAGGTGAAGAACGCAATCACCTCTAAAAGGGAACGAAAGAAATTTACGAAGCTGATGGGCCTCCGATTATGCTATATCAGCGTTGTGTTTACTATTGTTATCATGCTTTTTTTTTTTGCTATAATAACAAATCTGGTTATAATCATCATTGTATGTACAAAGCCATGTCATATTCTATAATATTTATTGTTTCACAAAATTTAAAAAGAAAATCTTGACACATAACATCCTCTATCGGTTTCACAAAGAGAATCATTTTAGAAGTCTAATTTTGTTTAAAAAGAGTGCTGTTTTCAATTTTCAATTCAAAATTTAATGATTTCTTATATTTTATAATTTGTTTTACGATTTGTTGAATTATGTTTAGATGGATACTTAATGATGTTTTTGTTTTCGAGAAAATAACAAATTAAATATTTTTTTAATGTGTATGCATATTCCTAAAACGACACTCTTTGTAAAACAGATGAAGTAATATCTAAATCATCAATAAAGTCATGAAATTCATTAAATCTACCATTGACACAAAACATAATATAAAAGACATCAATAAAGTCATGACCGCGTTTTTCAACTAAGACAAAACATAAAAAATTCATTAAACCTACCATTGTCACGTCTCATTCTTGCTTGCTTCTTTTTACGGTCGGTTTAATAAGCGACGTTTACAAAAGTCGTGTTTAGAACAGTGACGTTTTCTGATTAATCGCTTCTAGTGATGCTTCTGTTGTTCTAGCAATTGCAAACGCATTTGCAGAGGCGTTTGTTTTTTTAGCATTTGTGCTATTGTCCAACGTCTAAACCCGGCTAGATGCCTACCTATATATCTATGAGGCTAGAAGCCTAGAACTACCAAAGTCAATCCTCAAAAGTCGTCTCACTCCAAAAATAAAATAAGATAATCCAATTGGCCTTTAAATTCCATTTACCAGTTCCGATTCCACATTATATACATGATAAATTAAGGAAATTACTCGCAGTTGGACGAAAACGATAGATAAAGTCAGGTGGCACATTAAAAATATCAATAATTGTTTCTAAATGAAAAATCAACACAACGTCGGGCAAGTGATCTTCTATTTAAATTTGAATTGTTTCATCTATTAACTTTCCCATTCATTATTCTTCTTTCTTCATTAACAAAAATATAAGAAAGCTCTTGAGTTTCCATTTGGTAGACTTGCTACTTCTTGCTTTCTTGATTCTCCTTTTCACTATGTACCATTTTCATGATTCTTTTTTTTTCTTTCACATGTATATCTGCAGGAATTAATAACATGGCTGATCAGATATCGCTCACGTTAGAACCCGTTACAAACATAGTTCTAGTAGGAAGGAGTGGCAGTGGAAAAAGTTCCACGGGCAACACAATCGTGGATGACAAACAGAAAAAGTTCATCGCCAAAAGACAGGCAGGAGGTGTTACCTTGGAATGTCAGATGCTTAGAGCTGCGACACAAGATGGCTCAATAATCAATGTCATTGACACTCCTGGTATGTGCTCCATTAAGAATTTAGATTTTGCCTATTACTCTTAATTTTTTCCCCCTGTAATGTAGAGCCTTGCTTATAGCAAATTCCAATTCATCAACATGAGATAGTAAAATCGTGCATGACACAGGTTTATTTGACTTGGCTGTCTCGGCCGACTATCTCAGTACGGAAATCCTCAACTGCTTAAGGATGGCGGAAGAAGGTCTACATGCTGTGTTGTTTGTTATCTCTACAAACTCTCGGATTTCTCAGGAAGAAGAGTCCACACTTAATACCTTGCAACGCATATTCGGAAGCAAAATTCTTCAGTATATCATTTTTGTGTTCACCGGCGGTGACTTGCTTGAAGATGATGAGCTGACGTTGGACGATTATTTGGGTTACGGTTGCCCCGAATTTCTGAAGGTCTGTTTAGTTTCGTTACGATTTGCTTTTTGTTTTTAATTATGCAGAAATAACTGCTCTTTTAACTATTATGTTTTGGAGTATGTTTGGTGTTTTTGAATGCAAAATACTTTTATATATTTAGATATATTTCAACTTTATTAAAATTGTATGACTAATTATATTTTATAGTTTTTTATAATTGATTGATTTAATTTAAATTATTATATCTTAATATTACTTTTTTAACAATTTTTTTAATTTTTTTAGTTTTTGAGTGTTTTATCCAAAATTATTACATTTTGATAGTATTGGTTGTAATTTTAGATAGCTCTCAGATTCTGTGGTCAACGAAAGGTCTTGTTCGATAACAAGACTACTGATAAAGACAAGAAAGCTAAGCAACGTAAGAGCATCATTATAGGCAGTTTCTAACCTAGGATTCTTAAAATAACTTTTATGTATATGTATATGTTTATATTATTCTTTAATAAAGAGTTTCTTATATTTGAAGAAACCAACACAAATATCTCTTAAATAAGAAACATTTGGATTGAATTCTTAAAATTTAAGAAACTTTTTATTAAACAATAATATAAACATATACATATATGTATAAGTAATTTTAAGAACTTTGTGTTAGAAACTACCTATAATCATGCTCTAAGGAGCTTCTGACCCACATCGCAGATGTTGAAAAGCAAACTGGTGGGATACCCTACACAAACGAGATGCACCGCAAGATACAGGTGACAAAAAAAAAGAAAAATGTAAACAATTACAATACTTGTCTTTCATTTATGCCGATTAGTTGACATATCGTTATTCGCCCCATTAACAAAAATCGTACAAGATAGGCTGCTAAATATATATATTTTCATAATTATAACCAAAACTCAATATTTGTTCATATTGCTTGAGAAATTTTTAAACTTTGATATTATTCAATTATGGGCAATTCTAAAAAATGACACACTTTCATGTTTTATCACCAAAATAGCACACTAGGGTGAAAATGACCTAAATAACATTCTTTAAAATAAAATAAAAAATATTTTATATCCTTATTTTTCATTCATTTCTTCTCAATCTTGTAATCTTAAACCCTAATTAATGATTAGTGAACCCAAATTTATTAGTGTAATACATTCAAAATAATTAAAATGTGCTATTTAAATCATTTTCACCATAATGTGCTCTTTTGGTGACAAAAACATGAAAGTGTGTTATTTAAGAGTTTTTCTCTTCAATTAATGTACTCAACAAAATTATAGAAACACTTAATGAAGAATCTTGTTTCTTTTTTTGTTATAGTGAAAGTTAACAGAATTGCGATAAATATTACTAGTTCTTTTTTTCTTATTTATTGCTCAATCAATGTTTAAAGCAAAAAATAAGGGCAATTCTCAAAAATAGCACACTTTTAAGTTTTTGTGACGAAAATAGCACACTATGGTAAAAGTGACAAAAATAACATTTATTGAAAAAGAAAAAGACTATTATACATTTATTTACCATTTGTTTTTTCTTAATTCTGTAACATTAAACCCCAAACCCTAAAATCTAAACCCTAATTAATGATTTGTGAACCCAAACTCATTAGTGTAATACATAAAAATATGATCAAAGTATGCTATAATTGACATTTTTCCCTTGATGTGCTATTTTCGTCACAAAAACCTAAAATTGTGCTATTTGAGGGTATTTCTCAAAAAATAACAAAATTTATTTTCTAAAAAATATTATTTAATAATTAATTAGAAATAAGAGGAATACCCTTAAGTAACACATTTTGATGTTTTTGTCACAAAAGTAGCACAAGAGTGTGAAATTGACAAAAATAGCATTCATTACATGGCTTAAACACAATTAAACTAATGAATTTGGGTTCATAAGTCCTTAATTAAGGTTTAGCGTTACGGGATTGAGAAGAAACAAATGATAAATAAGAGTATAATAGTACTTTTCAACTTTAATGAATACTATTTTTTTCATTTCCACTTTGGTGTTCTATTTTTGCGAAAAAAACATGAAAATGTGTTTTTTTGAGAATTGCTCTAAAAATAATTTAATCAATCATAAAATACAATTTTAAAATTCAAAGAGTTAAAATTATTAACTTATAATTCACCTTATGAAATAAAATACAAAGAAAACTTTTTAAATATTTTTATAATAAACAGTAGGTGTATAATGAATAAAATAATAAAACGACTCTAACAGGTTAACATATATAATTAGAAATTTCTGTGAAAATAAATGTAAAAAAATATATAATTAGAAATTTAGTACAAAATAAGTAAATTTTTTTTCTTTCAATTCTCGCTTTTTGTTCTTGTTGCTGTCAATTTTCTAATATAACTCTTCCAATCATATATAAGAAATCAGAAATAAATCAGAAATTTAGCTCAGAATGCTAGATTGAAAATCAAATTGTCCCCTTATACTTTCTTAATCTCAAATCGTCCAATTATATTTTTGAAATATTTTAATCCGATTTTCCCCTAAATTTAAGAAATAATAATTGATTTTCAAAACAAAATATTATTATGTTTTTTATATGTTTATTTTATTAAATCATCTAATAAAAACAAAAATTCAATTATGGGCAATAAAACTGTAACTATTTAATCATCGAAACAAAACAAGAATGAGAAATACCCTCAAATAGCACATTTTTAGGTTTTAGTGACGAAATAGAACATCAAATGAAAAATATCAATAATAGCACACTTTGATCATTTTTAATGTATTACACTAATGAGTTTGAGTTCACAAATCATTAATTAGGGTTTATATTTTAGGGTTTGAGGTTTAGGGTTAAAAAATTAAGAAAAAAATAAATGATAATTAAATGTATAATAGTTTTTTTCTTCTTCAATAAATGTTATTTTTGTCATTTTTATCATAGTGTGCTATTTTCGTCACAAAAACTTAAAAATGTGCTATTTTTTAGAATTGCCCAGAATGAATAAAAATATTATTATGTTTAGTTTTTCAAAACTGTATTTATTTTTCGTTTATTTTCAATTTTTTTTTTAAAAAAAAGCTGAAAAATAATTATTTTTTGAATATAGTTTAGATTTTGTAGAATATTCAGTAACCATATCCGATTTGTTTTAGATTTTCTAAACTGAATAATGCAGAATGTGAATTCTAACTAGGATAGATAATGCTTCATATAAATGGATTAGTAATACATATTTTTTTATATATATATATTTATTTATTTGATTAAATCATACAATTTTTAAAATCCGAAGATCCTCATATTCTCAGGAAGAATACGATAAATTTAGGGAACAACAAAGAGAAATTGAATCTAATAACCTTGCGGAAGCAGAGTCCAAACTAATGCAGGACAAGTTACTAATGGAGCATGAGAAAAACATACGAATAATGGCAAAAGCGGTCTTCTTCATTTTGTACAGCCAAATACTGCATGTGCTCCATTTTATGCGATTAATTTAAAAGTTTTTAATTATCTTTTAGGTGGAGTCTGCGAAGGAGAGATACAGCCATATAACATACGACTGAGTCCAGTTGTATGCAACATTTTGTGATTGGCGTCCCCAACTCTGCTCAAAATTTACTAAGAAAAGATCGACGACTAAGGTTTGGTGTGGTTGTTGAGCATTACTTATTTTATGTTTTCTTTTCTTGGTTTTTTTTGTATTTTTCTTTGTTTTTCGATTTTCCCCCATAAATCGTGTGTTTCTTTTTCCCTATGTTATTTCCCAATTCGTTTGTAATGAAAGAGACACGAATGTTTCCGTACATGTCCAGCGCTTGCTTTCAATAAAACTCGTCTATCTTCAAACATTTTCTCAGATTATGAACGAAGTAGAAATATATATTTTATAGAAATTATAACTTGTGTGTATGGGCCTGGAATACCTCGATGAAGGAGTGGACCCATTCCCCTGGATTGTCTGGTTTATTTAGAAAGCTAGGAATGAGAAACTCTTTCGTGGTATCTCTCGTTCACCTATTGAGATTGTTCGTCATACAGAAAGCGAAAGCAAAGCTTGGTTTTTGGCTAACCGGTCATCATCTTCGACAACAGGAGTGTGTGGTGCATCCAGAACCCATATGGTTCCCAGGAATGATATTTGTTTGGTTGATGGCTCTTGGGCTAGCGACGCTCCTCGAAGCGGTTTGGGATGAGCTTTTTACAATGCTAATGGACGCTGCTGCAAAATGGGAGCACAGAATCAGCCAAGACGTATCTCGTCTCTCCACTCGGAACTTGAGGCGCTCCTCTGGGCAATGCGGTCGATAACACAGTCAACATCCTCCCAACGCTTTGGAACAGATTGCCAAGACCTTATCAAGATGATTAATCATCCAGAAGAATGGCCAGGCTTTGCTACGGAGTTAGAGATGTTTGCTGAGCTTAGATGCACTTTTCCCCTGTTCTCCCTCCTTACTTTCCTAGGGCTTCAAATGCGTTGGCTGATAAGTCGGCCAAGATAGCTAGAGTCAATCCGGGTGTGGTTTCTTTTATTGGTTGTTCTATTCCGGATGGGCTTGTCCCTCCACCTCTAGTTTGAGTAATAGAATGACTATTGTGGTTAAAAAAAATAAAAAAATTGGGAAGACGTTTCGCCACATGTCTCAAGGAGATTAAATTGAGGAAAAACAGCCAATCAGAATATTTCTTTTGTACATGTCATTAAAAAGCTCATCTATAATGGGCATGTTTAATGAACATGATTAATGGGTCTCTGATTACAAAACTCAATCCAATACAACCCAAATGAAATTATTAACTTTTTTCTAATTTGGTTATTTTTATCAAAAAAAATTTACAAATGAAGAGATATTAGATTAACTATCATTTGTAAAAATTATAAACGACAAATTATAAAAATTCTAGGACTTTTATAATTTTTAACAATTTTTATGAAAATATTTTTTAAAAAACACAACCATTTATATATATCGAATTCTTTTTTTTCTAATTCGTTTTGGTTAAATTTAATGGATTTTATTTGTTTTTAGGTTTATATTCTGGTGAAAATTAAAGATATGTCAATTTAGTTCTAAAAAATTAAAATATGATTTTAAATATTTCATATTTAAAATAGTTATTTAACTATACAGAATTTCTTTAATTATATTTCAAATCCCCTATATATATTAATTGAGAAGATGTTTCGCCACATATATCTCAAGGAGATTAAATTGAGAAAAACAGCCAATGAGAATATTTCTTATGTACATGTCATTGAAAAAACTCATCCTTAGTGAGCATGCTTAATGGACATGATTAATGGGTCTTTGATTACAAAACTCAATATAATATAGCCCAAATGAAATTATTAACCTTCTTTTCTTTCTAATTTGGTTATTTTTTCAAAAACAAAATTACAAATAAAAAGATATTAGATTAACAATCATTTGTAAAAATTATAAAAATTCTAGGACTTTTAAAATTTTTAACTATTTTTATAAAAATATTTTTTTTAAATTACAACCATTTATATATATCTAATTCTTTTTTCTAATTCATTTTGGTTAAATTTAATGGGTTTTATTTGTTTTAGGTTTATATTTTGGTGAAAATTAAATATATGTCAATTTAATTCTAAAAAAAATAAAATATGATTTTAAATATTTCATATTTAAACATAGTTATTCAGCTATACAGAATTTCTTAATTATATTTCCTTGAGATCATGCATTACACGAAAACTCCCCCACTTGAAGAACCTTTTCGTTTTTCAACGGGAGGCCATTAGAATTTTGCACAATTGTTCTCATCATGACTGATCCTGGATGGCCTAGCCTTTCATGCCAACTTTAAAAGTACTAGTAAACTTTTGGTTTACTATAATATATGATTCGGTCATGTTTATCTTTGTGCAATATAATCCGGAGGATAACATTGACAACTTTTCTAATATATGTTTCCTCTCTAAAGTAATGCAAAGATATTCAGTGTCATTCTTATTCATAGACTCTATATGATATCCATTATATGATATCCATTTTTCGAATATCTTTAAAGTTCAACAAATCTCTGTAAGACTTTGGGGAATATAGAACATTGTCTATTTTAAACTTTGTCCCAATTGGCATTATAAAATTAGCTTTTCCATAGCCAATTAGAATCTTGCATTACCGGATATAGAACTCACGGTACCGGCAGAGTCCTTTATTTTGAGACAGAAGAAATATCTTCTATCTTTAAAGATAGAGTGCATTATATTACTATCTGCTAGATATATATCTTCATCCTGAATCTCGGCTTGCGACATCTTTTGTGTCATAATGTTCATAAAAATGTTAAAAGTTACTTCATATTATAACTAGAACCAATATTTTACAAGTTATTCTGAAAGTAGTATATTACACAAACTACGTAAAAGTTGTCATTATTACACAGAAACTTTAAATTTTTAATATAAGAAACATATTATACTTCATCGATCTAAGCAGATTTATTCTCTATTGATCTCTCCGGGACCAACGATGAAATCAGCTTTATCCAGATGAGGATCATCATTTACGCCGTGGAAGGAAGGTCCGACTTCATCTGTGATGAAGTTTGTTTCATTATTAACCTTGGCCTTTTGTGATGCTTGATACAGATCGACAAAATGCTTTGGCGTACAACATATATGTTCCCAATGTCCTTTTCAGTCGCATCTGTAACAAGCATTTTTGGTCGTCTTTCTTATAACTCGACCACCATCATTGCTTTGGACACTCTTGGTTTTTCCAGTATTAAAACCCCTTCCTTGTCCACGTCCACCACGACCACGACCTCTGCCGCGTCGATATCTTCGTCTTTGATATTGATCATTATTATTGCTCGGCGCTACCACATTTGCTTCCGGAAATGGAGCCAAACCAGCGGGACAAATTTGATTGTTTAACATCACGAGTTCATTGTTGTGCCCTGCTACGAGGACTTGCATCAACTCCGAGTACCGAGTGTATCCTTTTACGCGATACTGTTCCTGCAACATTACATTTCCAGGA
>OVBB01001878.1:0-12833 GCA_900406415.1 Isatis lusitanica | reverse complement strand
AAATATCTCAACACAAAGATAAGATGCCTAAGTCTTAACCCTAAGCAATTACAATTTTGATATGTACTATAATTAGTTGTCTTAATCCTAATTGATTGAATATCAAATCTCTTGACGCAAAATGCGTATTCATGTTTGTCTACCCGCATGTCCAATTCGAACATTTAATATTTTCCAGAATAAAATAGACAAAAGAAGAGATTCCCTTATCCATTAAAGACGAANTATATGTGTGCACAGTGTGCATATACATATATGCATACTACACACAATCAAACCTAGTTAGAGTAAATATTAATTTAAATCTGTCCGAGTTCTAAATTAGATTCATTCATCATCATATTTGGGTAGAGTAAGAAAATATCTACGTATAATCTCAATTTCAGAATCACTCACATTTTTTTCCTATCAATTACTTCCTCCATTTTGTTTAAAAGAACTATAAAATATTAATTTTTACAACTTTATATGTTTTTATTGATTATTAATGATAAATTGTAAACTACAAAATAATCATTATTTAATACTATTATTGAATTAAAATTATTAGAACTTATTAATCACATTAAATAATATATGTATTGTTAAATTTTAATATGTTTTAGTATATATGATAACACCAAAAATTATTATTTAAAAACAGAAATATATGGTTACAAAAAGAAATACAATCAAAAATATTACAGAGAGGGAGAAAGAAGACAGATAGGGGAAGGAAGTGTTAAGTTCAAGTGGGATCTCTCGCTAAACAATAATGCAAGTACCCTTTAATAGTTTAATTCTAATTTATGAGAGTGTGTGTTTGTTGTTATTTTCCTCTTTTTAATTTGTTTAATAAGAAGTGCTTTTGACACATTGACCACCAAATGCTTTTTAGTGCTCCTCCGTGACGCAATTAATTTCCTTTTCATTCTCATATTAACTTTGGTTTATTATTCCAACTTTTATCTCCCTAAAATCTCTTTCAAACCATTTAAAGAAAGGATATGATTTTACAGATAAACAATAATCTAAAATTATACTTTTTAAATTTGAGGGAAAACGTGTATATACGATGCGAACTGTCTCCAGAAATTAAAGTAGAAAGCCTGACTACAAAATAACATACTTTTCATAATATTTTCAGAAAGATATATTATTGTTTTGGCAACTATATATTTTTCTTTTTTTTTTTGTTTAAGAAAAAGAGAAATAGAAGAGATGGTTCGGTGGTGCGAGGAGTGGATTCCATACTGTCTATGATAAAGGGGTTTAATCATTGTTTCGTTGGACGAATTTTTAATTTATTTATAGAGATTTACTCTTTTTACCGTTTTAGTCGCTTAATTATTGATAGATGTATACTTAGATATGAATACGACAAAAAAAAATTCACTAGATTTTCAGATATGTTCCTTTCTGATTTCATAACCCTTTCTTTTTAAAATTCGAGCTAAAACATTTCAGATTTTTTTAATATTTATATGCAATTATGCTTATATAATAACATACATATATTTATAATTCCAGAATTTTTCATTTTCATTTGCATTATATAAATGATTTGTTGTTTACATATGCATGTGTATATATGTGTATATATATTATATTTTGGTTATGAGTGTTTATGTAATAAAATTTCATTAAAATTATATAAACTTTCTAATTGTTAGTTTTCATTAACAATATGTATTATACCGATTTAAAGTTTTAAACCCTGATAATACAACGACACTATTACAAACTATAAACCCTATTTATCTTGCTTAAATTCAAAGTCATTTATGTATGCCAGAATGTATATACTGTAGTCTCTATGTATAAATATACTCATATAATAATATGCTTCTAACGTTTCTGTATATACAATAAAGTGATCCTTGATTATTGAAGACAAAAGCACCATGATTGATTTTAAGATATGTTAACTCTCTGCCGGTACCAGAGGCTTCGCGTGAAGTGATGTCTCATAGTCATATAGAGTCAGTAATAGTGAAGAAAAGACACGCGGCTTCTACGTTGTCGTTTAAAAGGTTCAGTGGATATATCGTCACTACTAGTTACATCGGTCGTTTTGCAATTGCAACAAAACAAGCGCATCTTAGTGTTTTGTTTGATTTAAGATTTGTTCATTAAGTGTAACATCACTGAAGAAATTGATTATAATTTTCAAAAATTTGTAATGGCATTTTTCAGAAATTTGATTCTCGATTAGTTGGAATATTTTTATTTTTTTTTGATGGATCAGAATACTGGTACTTAGATTCTACAGAACCGATTTAAACGATTATCAATTAATTTTTGGATGGATTAGTCGACCAGTTATATTTAGGTTTCGAATGATAATATCCAAACAAGAACGCACCACAATCAATAATAACAAAAATCTTTACGTATACAATATATTTATACATTTTTATTATTGTTAAAATCATAGCGCACTTATACCATTTGTTCTGCACCATTTCGTTCAATCCACTATTACAATTTAGAGCCTTGGATTATGAGGAATCAATCCAAACGGACGACTAACTAATCCTAAAATTTAACGATTCTGTTAAATTTCTAATAGCCGATGCGAATCGAACTCGAATGGCGGAGAGTCTACTATATTCTCTTGTTTGGAAGGTTTGGCAAGTGATTAAAAGAGTTGACTGAAAAAAACAAATCTAAGCAAAACAAAACTCATACATATAGAAATTTAACATTTTTATAAATGTGGAATATATATACACTAAGGGAACATGATCTGTAGACAAAGATATCCAGCTTTGATATGTCTAATTTCTGATACATGTGACCTGAGGATACGATACGATGGCTCCTATAGGTAAGATGTGATATTTCACAAATTTTTTTTGTCAGCAATGATTCTGATTCTAATTCTTCTTCTTTTGCTATGTGTAAGATGTGATTGATATTTTTTCTTCTTCTTTGTCCTTGTTCCTTTAACGTCAACTAAAATTCCTTCTGAATAAAGAAAACAACTTTCATATATAAACGGATTAACAAAATGAGATCAGTGTGGAAATCTTGTTGTTTGTTCCTTAATTTCACATTATACGACACAAAAGCTAACACAATAGATATATACATATACTTTTAGGTGTGAATGGGATTAGACAACCTATAACTACATAAAATGACATTTGTATGATATCTCATACTTTAATCACGTGGAAACTTCATATTAGCTATAAGCTATTGAAACAATATGGTCCGTTATAACTTAACGTTTGCAGAATTAGAGTTTAAAGACTCATACTTATTTCATGACTTTTATCATTGTCGTAGATATATTGTACTCTATTTCTTTTTTTTTTGTTTATGAAAATGCTAAAAAAATTTATGATATTTAAGCAACAAAACATGTTCGTTTGTTCCCTTTAATAGTTTTGGGAAGGATAACTAATAAGGAAAATGTAGAGGGGCAAGAGAGAATTATGTAGAAGCTAGAGAAGGTGGTGCTCTCGAATTAGGATTCCAACAGAGCTAAGTGGGATGCCCAAATCTGGGAACCATTTTGTTTGCTTCTTTATTTTATACTTTTCACTAAATTTATTCTTCGTTTCTCTTTTTTTTTTTTTTAATTACGTCAGTGAAACTTTATTGTTTCTCAGTTGATTTTTATCGGTCACACGATGTCGGCTTAGCATTGTTTGAAGTGTGATGATTCTTGAGGAATTTTTCACCTTCTCGAAGAATTGGGACCCTTTTCTAGTGAACTTTTAGCTAACACTTGCAGAGTAATCTCGATCTCTATGACTACTATATAGTAAATACTAATATGAGCTCTAACACCGTAAGTGAAAAAGCATTTACCAAAATAAACCAATAACATATTATTTCTTAAATATTTATACAAACTTTAGTTTAAATAGCTTAATCTAATATATACATGAATAGAAAGCATAATATAATGCGTAATGGTTGCTTAGGTAAACTTCGACCTGAGAATCTATATTTTCATGAAATACAGAATACTGATTGACGAATCTACACTATTAAAACAGAAGCACATATTTTACATAACTTTCAGTGACGTAATATATTACATGTAATGCCACTGAAAATATATTACAATTTTATATTTCATTAAGAGTATTTTAGTCAAATGATATATGCAAATTATGATTAAATTTTTTAATTAAAATTAAATCAAAACCAAATGTAAGAATATTTTTTGAATCAAAGCTTCCTTTTAAACATATTTTAAAATATTAGATTTTAAATTTTATGCAAGAAGATTTTATGTAAGAAAATGTAATTAGATATGTATATATTTAGAAAAGTGAATATTATAAAAGTAAGATTCAAATCAATAGTAATAATTTTTAATTTACAAAATGAAGATTTTACTTAATAAAAATTAAGAATATTAGAAATTATTTAATATTTATATTATTCAATTTATATAGTGAACATGTTGAGATTAATATTTGTTGTAATTGATGTCTGTTATCGATCGTTTTTTCAAGCATTCAAAACATTTACACTACTGTGAAATGAGTTAAAAGAACAAATTGACATATTTTGATTGTGAAACCATTACAAACAAATTTCGAATCCTATAAGAGAATAAATCAACCCATTTTGATTATAAACACATTGAAAATAATGTTAAACTACCAAAAATGCTAAAGACAAATTCAGATGCTATTGCAAAAATATCTCTAGTTATTATTGAAAGAACCTGAAACTTTGGACTGGTTTACTTCCACCAAGAAAGAACATCATGCTCAGAAACATCATGAAAATTTGGATTCTCCACACTTTCTTTTAAGTATAAATCCTACTCATCAGTTTTTTTCTTGAAAACCTATTTCTTGAACAAACTTTTTGTACATATCGTTCATACTTTCATATATAAGACCGTTACCAATAACTGTTCTTTGAAAAACTTCATTTACAAATTGTTCTTGGGATTGAGAAGATGCTCAATGCGACTGAGAAAATACCAGTTCCACTCTTGTTCACTATGCTACTATAATTATCAAACAGGTTCTTTAAAATGTCTATTATCTCATCATAAAGATGAGCAGCCATGACACTCTCTTTACCATAAACTTTCTTGATATATTGTTTTTAATGGTTTTATACATATATTTTTGCATAAGTTTTAGTGTTTTATCTTCGAAATGTCCATTATTAGAAACATATATGATTGTTATTTGAAAGGTGCGAAAGATTCTTAGGACCAGAAACAGGATGATTCGTCATAGGACAAGGAAGAACAAGAGCCTATCACAAAGATCTAGCAACCAGCCAATGAAAAAAGTCGTGCATCACAACGGCCTAAAAGCAGCACACACCAACCCACTACAAACCGGCCTTAAGTTAAAACGGCCACGGACAGCGAATACACCATACGGCTGACCATCGCTGATCATGAGAAGCGTCAAAGCGGTCTGATGCAGCAGTTTAGAAGCACCACACCAATATCAGCTGTAAATTAGAGGGGCCATAAGACAAAAATATATAGTTATTGTACGTATGTAAGTAGTATAGCATACATATCATAAACATAAACTGCAATGGCATACAAATTTCAAAAATAAAATTTAAATAATAGTAGGAAAGTTTTGAGATTTTTAAAAAACTTATGAATTGCTAGTGTGGATTTTTAAGGGAGTGATTTTCTTCATCTATCTCTTCTTAATATTACTATTAAAAAAAGCGACATAGTTTTTGATCTTAAGATTAATGTATATATTAAATATATTTTAATATTTATTAAAAGAATATAGATGAGCAACATCCTTAATTAAGAAAAGTTAAAGTTTGATGAATATATCAAATTTGTTCTAATTATGGGCTTGTTTATTTACCCAGATGTATCAACGTTTCTATTATTCGACATGCACCTAGATATATCGTTTGGATGCAACTTTGTTGGTTTAATGTTGTTTTTTTTTGTTAGCTTACAGGATTTTGCTGTTGACTATATTATTTTTGTTAAAAACCCGATTTTGTGAATTTGATGGAAAACAATGATTTTATAATTCTCGTGGAAAATATGATTTTGATCGAAAAACGGGTTTACCATTTTGGAGGAAATGTGATTTTACGATTTTGGTAAAAGAAATTTATTTTTTACGATTCTTGTGGAAAAACTTGATTTTTCGGTTAGAGTGAAAAAACTTGATTTTCGATTTTGGTGAAAACTTGATTTTTTGGTTCTGATTTTGCAGTTTTGATGAAAAACGTAATTTTGCAGTTTTAATNAAAGAAATTTATTTTTTACGATTCTTGTGGAAAAACTTGATTTTTCGGTTAGTGAAAAAACTTGATTTTCGATTTTGGTGAAAACTTGATTTTTTGGTTCTTGAATGAAAACATGATTTTGCAGTTTTGATGAAAAACGTAATTTTGCAGTTTTAATAAAAAAATATGATTTTAAGGTTTTAGTAGAAAACCTGATTTTACTATTTTAGTAGAAAACATGATTTTACTGTTTTTGTAGAAAAACGTTCTAACAAGAAAATAAATAAATTTAAATGAAAATTTAAAATCTTAAATGGTTAAGCAAGTCATTAATGATACAGCAATGGGCTAATCATACACTAATTTTCGGTTGAAAACGATGCCTACTGTGATTCTTTATGTTTCCTGTAAAATTGTCTTTTACTCATCATTTTTTTGGTCAACGGATTTCACTTCGAGTAAACTAAAACGGTAGTGTTTGGAACAACAGAACTCTGTTTACCGCAAAATTGTCTTTTTCCTATCACTAATTCATAATTTTTTGAAGGAATTATGGCACATGGATTATTTTGAGATTTTAATCACAAAAATGACCATGTATTTTGAAAACGAGGACGCCCAAATACAAAAGAGAAATTCATTTTAGCAATTAAAATTTCAAAATGACTCACTGTAGCAACTGCCAATNTTGTCTTTTTCCTATCACTAATTCATAATTTTTTGAAGGAATTATGGCACATAGATTATTTTGAGATTTTAATCACAAAAATGACCATGTGTTTTGAAAACGAGGACGTCCAAATACAAAAGAGAAATTCATTTTAGCAATTAAAATTTCAAAATGACTCACTGTAGCAACTGCCAATTTTTTAAAATTTCTTACCTAGCTAATTATTTCCAGCTATAAAAAAACAACCATAATATATTTTAACTCTACAAAAAAGCCTCTACATTACTTTCACAATTTTGTAATATAATATTTTGGGTTTTATGAATTCGATCCCTTCTACACATTACTGTGATTATTGTGCACTCATAATCTTTTTACTTAGATAAAAATTAAGTATATATATTGGAAGTATTACATGATTCTAAGAAAATAGATTTAAGTTACACAATGAAGTGGTATAACTTTCTAGACTAAACAAAGGGTATATTTCAACCATGTACGATGAAATTTAGTAATTTACTACTGAATACTCACTTATTTTCTTAATTAATTTTTAATTTTATTTTCTAAAATCAAATTGTAAACTCTGATTTTTTTAGTTTTTATATAATTTTTATATTTTAATGGATAAATTCGTGTTAAAAATACCATTTTCCCATTTAATGAATTGCCAATCATAGTTTAAAGATTTTACATTTAATTGTTATTAACAAAATAAATATTTTTTAGTTTGCCTAAAGCTTTTAGTTCATTAGAAAGAAAAAAACATGTATACAAAAACAAAATCTCAAATAGAAAACGAGGTTATGGTATCATTTGTTTGAGGTGGCATAGACAAGAACATGAATGATTAGTGAAGTAAGATTATATATGAAGTGTTCAATATAAAAATGCGAGACAAAGATATGATTTGATCTATATAAATATACAAAATAAGAAAGTGAATGGTGACGCAAGGTTCAATTATGTGAGAGAGTGGATGCCTACTTGCATGAATGTAATCTTTCAGCGCTCAACCCAAATATTTGAAAGAGTGGATTTCCATGTGTTTGTTCCCATCTTCTCTTCGTTGCTACTCCTGAAGCTTCATACTCACAACATTAACCCAACATCTTTACACTTCTTTCTGCATATTTTAAGATATAGATAGCTCAGGAAAAAAAAAAATTTCCTTGTTTTGTTATAATATTCCTTAAACCAATCATTAGAGAACGACATAAGATAAGAAATATGTCTGAGTTTCCCTTTTAATTATGTTAGATTTCTTTTATTATCCATCCTAGATTATTCTCTCTTGTGTATAAAATAAATAACGTTGTTTATTTTTTCTTATTGAATAATGAAATGAATCTAACTACTATTTATACCCAATAGAATATAATCTAGAATAGATACAAACAAGATTTTAACTTGATATTTTCATTATCTTCTATAGTCTTATATTATGTTTACTTAGTTATTAATTAATTGATATTAATTATCGCAAAATAGCTGTTGGAACGCTTTTATTATCACTGTCTGAGTCTTCTTGATCCATAGATTTCATATCTGTCTGATGACCAGTGCATTGTCTTTGAAAGCTTAATCCATAGATTTTATGTTTGTCTGATAACTAGTGCATTGTTTTTGAAAACTTAAAATATTTGATTATTAATTTTATAATCACGACATGATATTTTTTGGTGTTTTGTTCTCACTCACACGAAATTAGAAATCAATTTTCGACATATTACTTACTTTGAGATTTTTCCATCTCAAGCATACTATTTCTCTCTCTATAAAAATGTAATAGAAAAAGTAAATGTATTTTGATTGTATATGTAGCCAAATCTATTTTTTAAACCTCTCCATATATACCACCATAAACTAAACTCGGAATGTTACTATCTCTCTCACTCACGAAACACGTCCTTTAATACCATCACCCCGATGGTGTGAGCTCACTTGACTCCACACTCATCTGGTTTTGGTTATGATACCACTTACAACATCCTGACGGTTATCGTCTATGAGTCATGGCCCACACACTCGTGGTCTATGGGCTCCACCTTCTTGTTTGAGAGGATCGAAAGACTTGTTATTGACCTACGGTCATACTTGATCTATTTCCATTTTTTTGGACTCATTTTCATGATATTGGAAATCACTTCATGATAGAACATCTATTATGAGATTTTTCCCCCTAAAATACAATTAATTTTAGAGTTTCTATTCGATGTGCGGTGGAAAAGCTAAGTGCATTTGTTGACATATATAGCAGATTTAAATGTTTTAAATATTTTTATATTGGGATGTCATACGTATCAATCGATGATTATTAGTTCGTGGCTCAGGATTTGTTTATGAATGTTATTGAAACATGATGAAAATTTGTTAAATTATTAATAATAATTTAATAATTTACTTAAAAGTATTTTTTTCTAAAGTATATAGATAAATCTAATAAAATTAAAATTGTAAAATGTACTTTTCGATTAATATATAAGTTATCTTTTATAAGGAAATGACTTTTCAAATTCTTGTTAAAACTAATAGTTATTATGAGTATATTATAATTATTATAGTATAAATAGTAAAAACCATAATAAATAAAGTAAATAAATTAAAGCTAACAAAATAAGTTGATGATGAGTTAAAATTTTAGACTATGATTTGATGAAATGAAATCATAAGACATAGCTTATTCTAATTTATATATATAGCTCTTAATTTGTTTTATATGTATCTGATTTGGTGCTACCATTCATTAATTGTCCTTTGATTATCATTATTTACTATCTTAATCAACAGTATCTCAATATTTCTTTTAAACTTCTTATGAATCAAAATCATGATTTATGAATACCTTAAATGATGATAAAGAAGAGTCTTTGTTAGTTTTTCAGAATGATATTATTAATAATTATATATTTGTGACTGATGAAAGAAATGCATATGCAATATTTAGTTTTGAGTACATGATTTGTATTCTATTCTTTTATTGACTTAAATTAATAGTAATTTTTATTGATTACTTATTTTTTTAAATAATTAATATTTTTTAGTTTAATTTTAAAACGCAAGGTTCCCTACAAATAAAAAATCCTTTGTACAACCATCAGGAAAAGCTTCACTCATACATACTCGTTTGCAAGTCCTCTATTTCAAACAAAGTCCTCTATAATGCATGCTTTTCCACATATTTGTTATCCTTGAAACATCTTCAGAGCTATTAGATTGCAATTTTTTTGTTATACGGTAGAAAATCAAATTTATGAATATACATATAATCAATAACGACAAAAAATTCAATACAACAAATATTTTTTAATTGTAAACGTAACTATAATCAGTTATATAACCAGAATTTATTAATGCATCCCAATATTATCATACAAATGCTAAAAAAAGAAGAAAAATTAAGTTTTAATGAACTTTTTTTTTATAAATTATGATTTGTGTATACAATAATGTGTTTTTAATATTTTATTGAATAAGTTTTGTACTGCATGATTCTATTGAAAAGAATGAAATTTTGTTGTATAAATAATTTAGTAGTAAATCAACAAACTTTTAACTAAGTAATACATAACAATAATGTACCAAATTACACAGTAGTAAGTAAAGTATAAGTGTATAATACATATTCTAACAGATTATATTTAGCTATATATTTATAACTTAATATACATCATAGAAAGATACCTGGCACGACAAAAATTAAAAGTAGAAAAAAGCATAGCAATTAACAGGATGAAGTTCTTTATTTTCTTAGTATATTGTTAATCAAAAATATACTTTAGAGATTAAATAAAAAATTTTGATATCATAATTAACTTGTAACATTTAGTGTGCCCAAGTCACATTTTTGTAATACACATAAGTATAAATCTTAAATGGTAAAAATCAAGGTATACATGATTTATGAATGTTGAAATGAAGAACAATAAAAACATGTGGAATAAAGTCTGATGTCTAAGAAACAAATATTTTAAAGTTTCATATTTGTGAGATTTTTTCTTTTTTGGTCAAAAACATATTTGTGAGATTATGTTATTTCTGTATACCTTGTATGAAGTTGTACTCTAGACCGTATGAATTGATAAATATATATATAACTTTTTACATAATTAACCATATAAATGGCATTCCCAAAGAGAAGTATGTAGTCTACATACAATACTAAGAAAACAAATGTGCTCCCATTAGTATTCTTGTCAATACATGGTTCTTCTTTGTTTCTAATAAAATCAAACACTTTTGATTGCCTCATTAAAATGAAGATACTTACTTCAAATCATAAATTGAACATTGAAACTTACATACCTTCCTAGCACTTTCAGAGACTGTGAAACCTTCAGGTTGTGTCATGTATATATACATCCACTTCAAGATTTCATTAAAGAAAGCTTTGTTAACATCCATTTCCATATCCCATAATCATAATAAAAATCAGTTGATGGAGAATCCAAATGGACTTAAGCATTGTGAATCCAAAATAGGTTTTATCATAGTTTATACCATGAATCTGCTTATGACCTTTAGCCACCAATCTAGCTTTATATATCTGTATATNTGATGGAGAATCCAAATGGACTTAAGCATTGTGAATCCAAAATAGGTTTTATACTTTTATCATAGTTTATACCATGAATCTGCTTATGACCTTTAGCCACCAATCTAGCTTTATATATCTGTATATTACCATTCATGTCTGTTTCTTTTTGAAAACTCATTTACATTAAATGGTTTTAACACCATCAGGTAAATTAACCAAAGTCCATACTTTGTTTATTGACATGGAATCTATTTCAGATATGAGAAACTCTTCTTACGTACCAAAAATAATATATGAGAATATGATGGCTCAACAAAAGACGAGAGTGAGCAACAACTCTCCCAAGAATATACCTTCGGTTAGATTTAAATCAGATCTTATGCCTTCATATTCACAATTATCTCAACCTCGCCTTGTTACTCAAGTCAAGACTCGGTCTAAAGACATAAAAGTATGAAAATGTGGGAAACAACAATAATCCCATAATTGAAAAGAGTGAACTTTTACTTCTCCTCTCCGATAGGAGGGAATGAAATGCTTTTAACTTTTTGGTCAAATGAAATCGTCATATTGCTTTAAGTTGGAAAGATCGAAGAACACTTTGCTTAACTTAACTTCGTAATGTTTTGAGGCCATTGGTAGAGAATAATGTAACCATATCTCTGAGATTAATTATGATATTGGTCAAAGTAATCTTCATTATTGCTTTCATTTACACGTGCGTATAGTTAAAACTATTTCGATTTCATGTTATCGATGTCTTAAAGTGTCCTTAATATTGCTCTACTTTCTTTCTTTTTCTCTTTTTGGGTCAACACCTATCCATTCTTAGTTGCTCAACACTTCAAAAGAAAATCATCTTCAAAACAATCTTAACTGCAATAACTTTTACTTTCTTAAGGANAATTAATAATAGAAACTAACTAAAGATTCCGCACCTTTATCACAAAAGTGACACAAAAGATTCCACGATGCTTTACTTTTATTTGTTTTTACGCAAGAAACAAAATAATTATTTATAGATTCTTTGACCAAAAAAAGGAAAAAAATAATTTAACACGAAAAAAAAGAAAAAGAAAGTTCACTATCAAGATATATATTAACCATAGACCATAGAAATGCACTAATTAACCTTTAGTGCATTTCTCTGCATTCTTCTCTCTGATCTTCAGTACGTACGTAGTTGCTATTTGCTAAACTCTCTAAAGTGTCGTGGAAATTTAAAGGGATGTTTCTGAGGTATATAGTCTGGTATATCTCTAGTACTTCTTAGCTAGGTCCCGTTAGCTCTTCCCTTATATAAAAAAAAAGTTTTCTAGATTTGGAGTAAATATTCCTAAAAAAACAAAATTTCAACAAACTAACACATTTTGGTCTAGAGGTAAAGAAGTGTTTAGTAGGCATTCCACCATTCTAATTCGATTTGCATTGACTACTAGAGAT
>OVBB01001875.1:0-12848 GCA_900406415.1 Isatis lusitanica | reverse complement strand
CTCTTAACAAATAGACCCTTTTTATAAAAAAAATTGGTTTCTTGAACTGGAGCAGACAGTTACCGAGAACAAATCTACATAGGTGAATCTTGTAAGATGTTTAGGCTGTGGATGCATTTGGTTTGTTTGTTAGAGATGTACAACCCTGTAACAAGAGATGTCAGGGAAACATCTCAAGTTTTGAAACATCTCAAGTTTCCAGTCATGTCTTCAACATATTGGAGCTTCTTACAATCAAAATTGAATCTAACGATGCAATAACAAAAACCATATAAGTGAAGAAAGAAATAAACTTCTATATGGACTGCTGTTTCTATGCGGAAATCGTTTGTCTAAAGGTTGGAATGTATCACGGGTATTTGTTCCCCAAGGGTATGTATCCATGAACCGCCTCTGGTAAGATTCTTCACTGTGATAGACCGAGGGACTACTACAGTAGACACGAACCACGTCCATAAGGTGAACCCTACGGCCGGACCAGAGTGATGAGTTTCAGGAACTGTAAAAGAGAATGAACGCATCTCTTCCTTAAAGCTAACCCAGTCTGGAAGGCCGTTTCCTGGGAGATAAACGCAGTTTTGATTCCTCTTATGCCAATCCTACGAACACCAACCATTTATCAAATTATAACTTAGGGCTTTTCATTGTCAATATGTCTTAGACTGTAGTTGTATAAAAACGAACCTCGATCATCATTTTAACTGTAGTATTAGACTTCCCGAGATTGCAACTTTCCATGTAAGCGTGGCTGAGGCAGTCATTGAGGTCTGGAGTACTTTCCAACAATATGCAATTACTCCCATCAAAAAGAACCAAGCTTCTAGGTAAACTAACGATGGATTGAAGTTTTGAGCAATCATTCAATCGGAGATCACGGAGATTTGTTAGACTAGCAAAATCTATTTGTAAATTGCAAAAATTGTTGCCCCCTAAATCAAGCTTCCAGAGAAAAGAGTTTCTAGTAATGTCTTCAACCTATTAGAGCTTCTTACAATCAAAACTGAATCTAAGATGCAATAACAAAACCATGTAAGTGAAGAAAGTAATCAACTTGAGCTCACATTAAAGTTGCGGAATTGGCAAAAATAAAGTTTCTTCCCATTAACAAGAGTTGCGAAGTTATTTGTGTTGCATATACAAATTCTACCGCATATATGTTATTATCATATTTTATAGAAACTACGATTATACCCAATACTACAAAACCTCGTACATTATCATTTTTGTTTAGTGTATATCAAAAGATAACAAGTTTGCAGAAACTCCGACTTATCTGCTCAATCTTTCTCCATATCTTTATCGACAGGTTTGCAATGGATGAGGAGCAGGGGTTTACCATATTTTCCAAGAACCACAGCAAGTGTCAACAAACCTATCGCCCCCAAAATTTTCCTCAGACCCATTCTCATTTTCCTGAAACCCAAATCAGTAAACGATCAAACAAGAACCAGGAAAGCCGAACCACTTACAAGAAATATTATTGCAGACGTTTTATTTTGTGCCATCTACTTGCCTGGGAGGTCTACCATCGCTTTTCTCCACGACTGGCTGATTATTTTTCTGGTTCCTGGAATAGTAAAGCTTATATAAGAGTAAAGAAGTGATTGCAAGTTCTTTGAGATTACATCAAGAAGGTTCATACCTGAATATTTCCGGGAAAAAGCTACAAGCATATAGGTCTGATTTAACTCCATAGTCCTCATCTAAGGAATTACTTCCACAGTCCCCGTCCAACGAATTACAGATGTAATGTACAACTGCCTGTAACGGATCCTGATCAAAATTTGACCGAAGACAGCGCAAACACGTACCATCACCA
The DNA here is from genome assembly GCA_900406415.1 of Isatis lusitanica. Lineage (NCBI taxonomy): Eukaryota > Viridiplantae > Streptophyta > Magnoliopsida > Brassicales > Brassicaceae > Isatis > Isatis lusitanica. The sequence continues at coordinate 11,029 of OVBB01001875.1, read as the reverse complement.
AGATAGAGAATTGCATCTTTTATGTATGGAAACTGGATATCACCAAATCTACAATCTCTTGCGTTGTAAGCAAGAGCAAACCCTGTCTCGAGAATAGTGGTATCATCATCACAAACCACATCAACTTCCATATGGTCCGCTGTTTCTATGCGGAAATCGTTGGTCAAAATGTTGGAATGTATAAAGGGTATTTGTTCCCTGAGGGTATGTATCCATGTACCGCCACTGGTAAGATTCTTCACCGTGATAGAACTAGGGGATACTATGTAGGAGTCGTCTACCTGATACACGAACCGCGTCCACAAGGTGAACCCTGCCACCGGTTCAGAGTTATGAGTTTCAGGAACTGTAAAAGAGAATGAAGGCATCTCTTCCTTGAAGCTAACCCAGTTTGGAAGGCCGCGTCCTGGGAGATAAACGCAGTTTTGATTCCTCTTCAGCCAACTCTACAAACACCAACCATTTAATTAAGGACGGTCAGGATAGTGTCGTATTGATCAAATCATAAGTTAGGCCTTTTCATTGTTAATATGTCTAGACTGTAGTATAAAACCGAACCTCGAGCATCATTTTAACTGTAGTGTTAGACTTTCCGAGATTGCAACTTTCCATGTAAGTGAGACAGAGATATTTAAGATTATGAATCCCTGGGGTCTCAACAAGGCTGAGGCAGTCACTGAGGTTCAGTTCGTGCAAACCCGAGCATTCAGAAAGATCTGGAGTTCTTTCCAACGAGATGCAATTTCTCCCGTTAAAAATACCCAAGCTTCTAGGTAAACTAAGAATGGATTGAAGTTTTGAGCAATCATTCAAACGGAGATCTTGGAGATTTGTTAGACTAGCAAAATCCGTTTGCAAATTGCAAAAATTGTTGCCTCCTAAATCAAGCTTCCGTAGACAAGATAAACTCCCAATATCTTTTGGGATCATGTCATCAGATAGATTGCAGTAAGCTAGAGATAAAGTGCGCAGGCAGCTTAAACCGTTCAATGAGATTGGAAGCAGCTGAGAATCAGGATGACTCTTTACAGAATATAGATTGTCTATATCATCATCACTCATGAACCCTTTGCAGCCGTTAAGAGATAACCTTTTCAGTTTCGTCAGCTGATTGATAGAAGAGGGGATTTCCTTTAGAGCTGTAAAATCTGCAACAAGAGTTATCAGGGATTCTAATTCTCCTAAAGCATCATCCAATGTCTCAAGTTTTGAGCACTCCGAGAGAAGGAGAGTTTCCAGTGACTTCAACTTATAGAGTTCCTCAGGGAGAGCGTCAAGCTCAATGCAACTGCTCAGATTTAATAGTACCAGCTTTTTGTGAAGAATCCCAATTGACTTGTGAACCATAACTAAGCTTCTGCAATTTACCAATACCAGCTTCTCAACATTTGGGAAATAAGAGAAATCTGGAGTCTCTTTGAGGTAGACCGAATGACTGAGATCGAGGTATTTTAGCATATTTGCCGGTTGAGGATGCTACAAGAAAAGAGAGAGAATAATGAAATATAAAAAAGGGAACTTATCTTTATGCATGTATTTGATATTTTAAGTACCGCTTGTGCTTTCCAAAATCGTTTAAGGTTGCTGTACTGCATGTCCAAAGCAACTACACTTCTCAGGCTTAAGTTTGTTGGAAAAGACTCTAAAATAAACCTATGCCAACTTAACCATCGCAGATCTTTAGGGAAATGTTTGTAGCTTCCACTGAGATTTACATAGCTAAGTTGTAACAATCTCAGCTCCTGCATCTTTGCAAAAGCTTCAACCTCGAAGAACTGGACATCCATGACGTTGGCTTTCAGGCTGAGTCCCTCTACTGCATTTGTACCCTATTAGTGAAACAAACAATTGATAGAAAGATGTCACTCCAAGCCATCTATATAGTTTTTGTATGAGACAAATAATGCGTATGAATCTTTTTCCTTACCCTTTTTTTGGTCAGTACACCGATGACATCATCAGGATTCCACAGTCTGCTATGCTCTCCACAGTTCTTGGAAGATCTTTCTCGGACAATTTGTCTTCCCATGTCTCGTAATAAATCATTCATCATTATATTGTTACCAGAGACGGTAATAAGACACCTTTCCATCAGAACACTGAGTACTATATCAGGGTATAAGTTGCACCCTTCTAAAATGCAGGCTACATAGTCTCTATCCACCCCAATGAAAAAACAAGCAATATCCAAGAATACATCTCTCTGTACGCTATTTAGAGCATCAAAACTGATCTGAAGTTTCGCTTGAATGTTATCATTAGGTATTTTTTTCAACAATTCCAACGTGCTTTCCCATTCAGAAACGCTTCTCTCGATAAGAAACGCACCCAAGACTTCCACAGCCAAGGGTAATCCTGCACAGTAGGCAACTACTTTTTCCGAGAGCTGAAGAAACTCTTTAGGTGGTTCACTTGTTCGAAAGGCATGCCAACTGAAAAGTTCAAGAGATTCATCACCGTTAAGTTCCTTTGGTGAATAGCTTCCTTCCACTCGTAGTTGCCTTAACAAATGCATGTTTCTTGTTGTAATGATTATCCTACTTCCACGGCCAAAGCAGTGTAGATCTATCGCTGCTGAATTAAGCTGGTGAATATCATCAACATCATCAACTACTATAAGTACACGTTTACTGCGAAGTCTTTCTTTTACCGCATGATCAAGCCCCTTGACCGCTATGTCATTCTTCCTTAGAATGTCAGAGAGAAGTTGATGCTGCAGATGAGTTCTTCCCTCTGATTTCTTAGAGTATTCCCTAAAATTTTCTAGGAAACTTGATCCTTCAAAAAGATGTGACAATTCGTTAAACGCCACCTTCGCTAGTGTTGTTTTACCGATCCCACCCATTCCATAGATTCCTATAACTCGAACTTCAGCTGAACCGATGCTCAGTAGTGAAGAAATGTGATCTAGACGCGATCTCGTACCTACAGTATATGACGGTACATGCAAGTACCGGCAGGGAAGCCTTTTGAGGATCTCTCTAGTGATATCTTCGATACATTCTGCTTCGTTCCTGCATAATATATTTGCTATTTAAAACGAATCTGAAAATATAGTTTCAATTGCATGCCTCATACATTGTTAGACAAAACGAGTTTAAGAGAATCAAGGAACAAAATAGATGTGTGGAACTAACTGACCGAGATCTCATGTCCCACCCAGATTTATTTGCTACTTCTGTTAAAGCTTCTCTCCAATCCTTTACTTTGTTTGATGGGTAACGGCTCTCGTGTTTAGAAGATGATTTAGCATATGACCCTTTCTGCCTGCGTATATCTGACGGGTCGGTATTAAAGAAAATTGGAAAAACCAACTGTGAGGGGTTACTTTTGTGGGTTTTCATAATGTGAACAAGTTCATCCAGACACCAAGCTGATGATGCGTAGTCCTTTGATAATACAACAATGAGAATCTTCGAGGTTTCAATGGCCTCCAGTAGCTGCTGGGAAATATATTCTCCTCTTTCCAATTCCATATCATCCATGAATGTGCTTATACCACATCTTCTGAAACCGTTGTAGAGATGGCTTAGAAAGTTCTTCCGCACATCTGCTCCACGGAAACTCAAAAACACATCATAGGTCCACCCCTCAGTACTTGACTCCATGCCTTGAATCAAAGAGACATCAAAGAGTGTCATTAGAACAAGATTCTCAGAGCCGAGTTTGGGGGAAGCAAAGTTTTGACAATGAAAGCATGAAGGATATGTGAAAATAAATTAGAAAGGGGAAACAGGACAGGTTTAGTTAGTTCTCTTTGTCTTCTTGACTAAACTAATATGGATGCCTTTTCTGGAACATTCTTGTAAAGAAAAAATGATAGAAGAAACCAGAGGAACCTTTCAAAGGAAAGCTTACTAGAGATCAAATCCGCTTCCTTAAAGTTTCCTCTCCATCTTCTTTCACTTGATGAACAGAATGATTGAAGTCTTGAGGGACAACCCTGCAAAAACGAGTTGACTTATTATACTCAAAATGAATTCTGAAGGGACCATCAACTCAAAGTCAGAGACTTGGACTGGAATCATCTACTCTACTACTGACAGTTGTCCTTAAAAGCAAATAACAAGGAAGAAAAGGAATCGACAAATAAACAATCCAATGATCTTCTTCGACAGAAACAACAAGAAAGTGGTGAAGTAAGCTCACTGTGACATCTCATCGAACACCTTCAAGGCAAGGACCCTTGCTAAAGCAAGACGAAAAGTAATCCATTGCCATGAACGATGAACCGTTTCATCGACTTATGGGTCAAAAAGCTCGTTGCTTTTTCGTCAGTTTGTTGATTCTGTTTCTAAGATCTGAAGCTTGTAATCTCATTTTCTTTCAGATGCCATGAACAAGAAGATGGAGAATTCTAAAGAAGCTGAGAGGGGGAAGTCAACGAAGAAGATGATCGCAAAGATTTCGTCTCCTATGGGCTAATTTAATTGTTAGTTTATTACATTTCTTTTTCGGTTTGGCCCATTAAATTAAAGTGCAGGCAATGTAAGCCCGGCTAAACGATCAAACTGATTGTTTGAACAAAATACGGTTTTGGCACATTTTGTATGAACTTCTTTTTTGTGTAATTGCTAACAATTGGGGTTTAGATTTTAGAACTATAAAGATTTATAAAATAATTACATTTTTAATGTAATAATTTTACCAATTATAATTGATTTTTTAAAAAAATTTCTCAAAGTCTCTAAAATTGTCAGAAAATAAAAGCCTAATTTTTCCCCATGTTTCAATGCTTTTTTTTTAAAGCTAGATTTTGTGACTTTTTATTTTTTGAAAGTAACAGCCATAAAAAATACAGTTTTTTTCAAACCAATGAACAATGAATTGGCTAAGTGAATTATAAAAAGTTAAAATCCTAAACAATGAGTTGGCTAAGTGAATTATAAAAAGTTAAAATCCTAAACAATGAGTTGGCTAAGTGAATTAGAAAAAGTTTAAACCGAAAATAGAAGTAAGAAATCCACCCAAAAAAATTATTAAAAGAAAGGCCTTTAAAACTTGTCGGTTTGAATATATTGTGAAATATATGATTTAAGGACAAAAGATACTCCTTAAAAAGAGAACAAAAAAAGCAAAAATGGCGATTTTAAGGGTGATTTCCGACAACGGTTTCTCTCTGTCTGAGAGCGTTGATCCGGCCTTCCGACAGCGGTTCCGATGTTCTCGAAGTGCCGGTTTCTGTCCACGTCTTTCAGATCGTGGTTGTGGAAGTTGTTTGGGAGTGGGCTCGTGTTCCTCTCACACGATCTGGTGTGGATTCCGATTCTCACTCTGGCAACCGCCGTGGCCTGACTTCTATATAATCCTACACCACTCTCACTGTAATTGCCAAACCATTTTACCTTCTCCTTCTTTTCAAATGGCAAACATCTTACGCAATCAAATGCAAAACATCACTTTGGGAATCAATGATGAGACGGTGGTCCTTCCTCCGGCGATGCGTCAACAGGCTGTCGCATCAAATCGGTTCTCTGTGGCTGTCTCTACAGTCAATCCTCGAAAGCAAAACATCCGCGCCCTCATAGCCCAAATGCCTCGTCAATGGGGTCTGGAAAATTCAGTCACCGGTCGAATCATTGCCCCGGGAAAGGCTCAATTCTTGTTTGAATCCGAAGAAGCAATGAATCTGGTTATTCGTCGGGCTCCATGGTCTTTTGCGGAGTGGATGCTTACTGTAACGAGATGGTACCCAAACCTGTCCTCAGACTCCCAGAAAATCATTCCTTTTTGGGTCCAAATTAGAGGAATCCCTCTCCAATATCTCAATCGAGATTTGATTGAGTTTGTTGGGAGTGTTCTAGCGCCTGTGTTTGATGTTGATTTCGATGCAACGGTGGCTCGAGTGGATTTCGTGCGAGTTCAACTCCTTTGGAACATTGATCAACCTTTGCGCTTCCAACGCAATTTTGAGTTTGCTCCAAATGAAAGTGCAATACTTCACTTCAAGTATGAACGACTCAGGAATTTCTGTCAGTCCTGCGGACTACTGTCCCACGACAAGAACGAATGTCCAATGCGGTTTGATGGAGACGATGATGGTTTCGATGACGGACCAGAGGAGGACCACGATGCAGCATCCGAAGCTCATGAGGGACACCGGTCGGAGGCAATCCCTACGGATGATTCTGCACCTCCATCTCAAGCAGATATGGAGGCCCCTATTGGTGATCATCAGATGCAAGAAGGTATGGGTGACAATTTGAACCAGACTGATTCTCACGACGCTACCTCTCCGGGTAGGCGTCTTCGATGTGGGAAAGGTGTTGTAACTGAGGAAGGGACATCGACCGCCATGGAGACCGGAGATGGCGATTGTCTTTTAAAACGCAAGCGATCTGTTGTGGATGAGCTGGACATTCCAACAGAGGAAAACACTGACCGGGTGGTCCTGAGCCCGCTCAGAAAGAAAAACTCTTTCGATGAGATGCAGAAAGCCACTTCTGCTAACCAGATAATTGACAGAGGCGCGGGGGGCCCGGTACCCCCATTGTTCCCCCCATGAAGATTCTCTCCTGGAATTGTCAAGGTCTCTGCGGGAACTTAACTCAGCCGCGTTTAAGGGAGTTGTGTCGTCGTCAAGCTCCAGACTTATTGTTTCTAGTAGAGACCAAAAATGTTACTGATATAGTTAGGAATGAAGTATTATCTTTAGGATTTTCAAATGTTGTTTGTGTCCCTCCAGTAGGCTTAAGTGGAGGTTTAGCTTTATGTTGGAAGAATTCAGTGTCTGTAGTTCGTATGGTTGAGGATGTCAGACTCATAGATGTCTATGTAAATTATCATGGTTTTACCTTTTACCTCTCTTGCATTTACGGGCACCCAGTACAACAACATAGACATTTATTGTGGGATAGAATTACTCGTATGGGAAGAACTAGAGTAGAACCTTGGGTATTAGTGGGTGACTTTAACGATATCCTTAGTAATTCAGAAAAGATAGGTGGTCCGGAACGTGGGGAATGGACTTTCCAAGGGATGAGAAACATGTACAGCGCTTGTGATTTCTCTGATTTGCCAGCTTTAGGAAATCGTTTCTCTTGGCTAGGAAACAGATATACTCATTGTATTGAAGAATGCCTTGACCGAGTAGTGGTTAATACTGCAATGTTGGCTCAGTTCCCGGCTTCACAGGCTGAATTTCTTCCTTTTGCGGGATCAGATCATCGCCCTGTCATAACTCGGATTGCATCTCAAATGACTTCAGGCCGTAAACCTTTTCGTTTTGATAAAAGACTGATAGAGCAGCCGGGTTTCAAAGAGTATGTGCAACGGGGATGGTCTACTAACTATGCATCCGGACAAACTCCTATTCTCCAGAGTATCAGTAATTGTCGACGCTCATTAGCCCTTTGTCGCAGAAACGCTAATATGAATTCTCAGCGTCGTATTCAGGAATTAACTTCTGAGTTGGATATGGCTATGACTTCCAGAATTCATTCTCAACATCAGATTACAGTTATCCGAAATCAGTTGTTAGTGGCTTATCGAGAAGAAGAGGCTTATTGGTTTCAGAAGAGCCGAAACAATTGGCTTACGAAGGGGGATCGAAACACTAAATTCTACCATGCGTGTACAAAGGAAAGATACAGCCGGAATGTTTTGCTATCTATTCGAGATGAGAATGAATCTATCATCACAGGCGATACAGATATTGGACGTCACGCTGAAGATTACTTTTCGACTGTCTTCTCCTCAAATGGTCATCCGGTCGATCAATCTATATTCAGTGGTTTCAGTCGCTCAGTCACAGAGGAGATTAATACTGATCTTACACGCCCTTTCTCAGACACGGAAATATTTAATGCTGTTTGTGCTATTGGTGCGGACAAAGGACCGGGTCCTGATGGATTCACTGCAAGATTTTATCAGGAATGCTGGGATATAGTTGGTCCAGATGTGATTGCTGAGGTACGGCGTTTCTTCGACACTAAAACTATGACCCCAGGTTTGAATCATACTAACATATGTATGATTCCTAAAATTACATTACCTGTTACGCTTACGGATTTCCGACCTATTGCCTTGTGCAATGTTCTATACAAGATCATATCAAAACTGTTGGTGGCTCGTCTTAAAGGTCATCTGAATAGTATCGTTTCTGAGGCTCAGGCAGCATTTATTCCGGGTCGCATGGCTTCCGACAACGTTCTAATTGCCAACGAATTGATGCATTCACTTAAGTCTCGCCGCAGAGTTTCTCAAACCTACATGGCAGTGAAAACAGATGTAAGCAAAGCATATGACAGAGTGGAATGGAACTTTCTTGAAGCTACTATGAAGGCTTTCGGTTTCTCAGACCTCTGGATTTCCTGGATCATGGAGACAGTGCGAACTGTATCTTACTCTGTGCTTGTAAATGGTGTTCCTCATGGCCATATTCGACCGGAAAGGGGTATACGTCAGGGAGACCCTCTCTCTCCCTATTTATTTATCCTCTGTGCTGACGTTTTGAGTCATATGTTGAACATGAGCTGCAGTAGAGGCAAACTGAAAGGTATTAAGGTTGGGAATGGAGTCCCTGCTATAAGTCATCTTCTCTTTGCGGATGACTCATTGTTTTTCATTCAGGCAAACAATCGAAATTGTTTCGAATTGAAATCCATATTTGATAAGTATGAGAGGTGTTCTGGCCAGAAGATTAATCAAGCCAAATCCATGATCACGTTTGGATCCTTGATTCCGAGTGATTTGCAGAACCGTCTGAAAACCATTCTGGGGATTGAACATCATGGTGGAGGGGGAAAATATCTGGGTTTACCGGAACAATTCGGAAGAAAAAAGTCTGAAATGTTCAACGCCATTCTCGACAGAGTGAAGCAGTGTACAGGGTCTTGGAAGTGCAGATTTCTTTCTCCTGCTGGTAAAGAAGTCATGTTGAAATCCGTGGCTATGGCCATGCCCGTATACGCGATGTCTTGTTTTAAGCTTCCGGGTCAAGTAGTAGGAGATATTACGGCTGTTATCCGCAAATATTGGTGGCAAAAAAAGGCGGATTCAAAAGGCATTCCGTGGGTCGCATGGAACAAACTTCAACTGTCAAAAAAACGAGGTGGCTTAGGCTTCCGGGAGCTCTCGACGTTTAATGATTCCCTTTTGGCGAAACAGGCCTGGCGTCTGATTCAGCACCCTAACTCATTACTTGCTCGCCTCTTCCGAGCTCGGTATTACCGTGACACTAATATTTTAGAAGCTACTCCAAAAAGACTACAATCCTATGGATGGGCTTCAATGCTGGTGGGTATTTCAGTCCTAAAACGGGGTATAAAATGGAACGTAGGCTCTGGTCATGGAATATCTGTCTTTCGAGATAATTGGTTACCATCGAATCCGTCTCGCCCTGCTCTTGGGGATCCTCAGAACAATCTAAAGGTCTCTCACCTGATTGATCACATTGGCTCTTCTCGAAGATGGAATACTGCAATAATCCAATCTGTTATTCCAGATCCTGCGGACCGTGATCTCATTCATTCAATACACCTTAGCCAACGCATCAGTTCTGATTCTATGGTATGGCCTTTTAGTCAAAATGGTGACTATACTGTCAAAACTGGATACAGTTTCTTGAGGGATTTTGACCCGGGTATTGGTCATATTCAACCTCCTTATGGTGACCCTGTTTTGAAAAACGAGATATGGCTACTAAAGATTCCACCAAAAATAAAGCATTTCTTGTGGAGGGTTCTCTCTCGGGCATTACCGTCCACTCTGAGATTACGATCTCGTGGTATTCAGGTAGATCCTCTATGCCAACGCTGTTTTCGGGAAGATGAGTCAATCAACCATGCCCTATTTCAATGTTCTGAGTCTTTGAACATTTGGAGGGAGTTCCAATTCAGTGATCCGCTCTTTCTAAATCCTCCATCTGAGGTTTTAGAGACAAATATTGCAGCCCTCCTTGAGACGTATCGTTCTCCGCTCCCTGACATTGAACGTTTTATTCCTTTCTCTTTGATCTGGCGTATTTGGAAGTCTAGAAATAACATTGTGTTCAATGCGCGGATATCTACTCCGCATTCCCATATTACTTCCTGTTTGGCGGAGGTTCGAGATTGGTTGAATTCTGTGGCTTCTGACGCCCCCGGCTCGATGACACATGTTAACACTTCTATGAGTACAGTATCTCCTTGGAGAAGACCTTCCTCTGACTGGGTAAAGTGCAATTCTGATGCTTCTTTTGATCCTATTTCCCATCAGGCTAAAGCAGGTTGGGTAGTCAGAGATCATTTGGGGATTCTTCGGTTTTGGGGATCTGCGATCATTCCCTCGGCGTCTTCAGCAATGGAGGCTGAAGCAAAAGCTCTCTTAATGGCCATTCAACATACTTGGTTCATGGGTTATCGGCGTGTCCTTTTTGAGAGTGACTGCTTATCTCTGATCAAAGTCTTAAACCATGAAGTCTCTAATTATCTTCATCTTAATTTGTTTCACGACATCGTGTTTTGGGGGGAGAAATTCCAACGCTACCAGTTTCATTTTATTCCTCGACAAGGAAATGCTGTTGCTCACATCCTAGCCTCATCATCAGGACCTATCTCTTTACAACCAGAAATCTCTTTTGTTTCAGATGTATTTAACTTTCCAGATTGTATAGGCTCTGCTTTGTATCAGGATTATCAGGCTTCTTTGCCAAATTAANCGGAAAAAAAAAAAAAAAAAAAGAGAACAGATTTTTTTTTTTGCTTCAACCGTCAAACTTCTTCTCTCTTTACATACGTTTTGTTGAAATAAAACGACGTAGCAGGAAAGGAAGATAACAATTAATTTTGAAACCTTCTGAAAGTGCGATTGTGAAAGCGATTCACTAAACCACCCTCTCCACCGTATTTCTTCCGGCCGGCGTCGGCTCCGACGTCGGCTGTACTCTTCCTTCCTTTTACGTTTACAGTTTTCAATTCATTTCTACTAAGCACTGAATGATGGTCATATCTTTTGTTATGCTGTTTCATCTTCATTGTTTTTTCTTCAATTTCTCTCTCTTAGAGAGTTTTAATCCGGCCAATTTCCTAGATTTGTCCAGCAACTGTGT